>CAUYLG010029504.1:0-43627 GCA_963573385.1 Cacajao melanocephalus | reverse complement strand
AAGGGCACTTTCAACATGTAAATGTAATGGTATGTGTGTGTGTGTGTGTGTGTGTGTGTGTGTGTGTTAGACAAGAGAAATAGGAACACTTTTACACTGTTGCTGGGAGTGTAAATTAGTTCAACCATTGTGGAAGACAGTATGGCAATTCCTCAAGGACCTTGCAATAGAAATTTCATTTGACCCAGCAATCCCATTAGTGGGTATATATCCAAAGGATTATAAATCATTCTATTATAAAGACACATGCACATGTATGTTCTTTGCAGCACTGTTTACAATAGCAAAGACCTGGAACCAACCCAAATACCCATTGATGATAGACTGGACTAGGAAAGTGTGGCACATACACACCATGGAATACTATGCAGCCATAAAAAAACGATGAGTTTGAGTCTTTTGTAGGGAAATGGATGAATCTGGAAACCATCATTCTCAGCAAACTGACACATGAACAAAAAAATCAAACACCGCATGTTCTCACTCATAGGTGGATGTTGAACATTGAGAACACATGGACACAGGGAGGGGGGCATCACACAATGGGGTCTATTGGTGGGGAATAGGGGAGGGATAGCGGGGGGTAGGGATGTTGGGGAGGGATAACATGGGGAGAAATGCCAGATATAGGTGATGGGGGGATGGAGGCAGCAAACCACATTGCCATGTATGTACCTATGCAACAATCTTGCATGATCTGTGCATGTACCCCAGAACCTAAAGTGCAATAAAATGTGTATATGTGTGTGTGTGTGTATGTGTGTGTGTATATATATATATATACATATATATATATATATATGTATATATACATATATATAACTAATACAGGTGTGCGGACCAGGTGTGCACATCTGCCTCCAAAAGTCCCACCAGGGTCTTCTATCAAGACAACCTTTCCTAGTATGCTGGGAAAACCAGTAGGGGATCTAAAGCTCCAGGGTCCTTGCCCTCAGTGATTGGCACCCTAGCAGAGATGAGACACTGTCCACAAATCTACCCCAACTCCTTCCTGGATGCACAGCTACTAAACTGTAACCTCCCTACAGCTCAGGGGGCCGTGTCTGAGCTCATGGCAGTGGCAGGTGCACATGGCTGTCACCCAGCCTAGCCCTGCTCCTTCTGTCTGGCTGACTAGAAGGTGATCTCCAAAGAATGCTCTTGCCTGGCAGAGCTTTCCCCTTCATGTTCAGGCCCCTGAATGACCAATGGCGGCCTGCAGTGCCCCTGGGGACATGGACCTTTCTGTGCCATCCCAGGGGTGAGAAGTGCCCTGGCTTCTTGCGAGCTTGGTCGTTCCATGTGGGGCTCCTCGTAACCTCATCTGCTCTGGCTTATTCCATTTCTATAGGGGTGCTTCACATGGCATCCAGTGGACTCTCAGAAATGTGTGTTCTCATAGTTCTGGTCTACAATAAGGAATAAGCATTGCCCACTGTGTTCCCTTTTGTAGACTTCTGTTTTAGGGCAGCTCTGAGGTGAGACTTGTTTTCTGAAAGTATGCTGCTCCCCTCGAGGAGTGGACAGTGGAACAATGACAGCCTGAGGCTAGAAGCAGCTAGTGGGTGCCCCTCAGGCATCAAAATAGTGAGTAAATACTAACACTTCAAACAGATCCTCTAGGAGAGCATGCTGAAATTCACCAGAGATGTGACGGGACTCACAGACAGCAGAGGAGAGGGAAACCTGCCGAGCTGGGACCTCCATGGAGCCGAAAGGGGCTCCCTAACACAGGGGAGAGGTGAGTGGGTGACAGAACCTCGAAATTTCACACCTCCACCATGGACCTTTGCAATCCTCCTCCCAGGAGAGTCCCTTCATTGCCCCCGGGCCCCCAGATGAACACAGGGAGCCTGCTGGAGACTGTGCAGAGGCCTACATGGATCCCACAGGCTTCTGATCCCTGAGCAGCCTGGTACCAGCTGCTGCTGCTCCACCATGGAGGGGAACTGGGCACTTTTATTCACCCCAAAGACAGATACCACAGCTGCGGTAAAGAGGAGTGGGCAGTCTACGCACTGCATGGCTTCCCTCTGCTGCTGCTCTCCGCCAAATGGGAGTTGCCTGCTTTGCTGACAGGCTGCCAGTGCCACTGCCCACCCCTGCCTCAGCATGACAGTCACTGCTCAGTGTTCCTCTGAGAGCCCAGCCCCCAGAAGCTGCCCATTAACCCTTTCCACCATAGCCTGGCCTCTGCTGCCCCAGGCCAGGGAGGGAGCAGGGAAGTCAGGCACCTTCCTGAGTTCTTAACAGCAAAATCCAGCTTTGGGAGAGAAGTGCCAGCAGGCCATGAGCCCAACTGCCATTGTTCATTGCCCCAGCTGAAGGGTCCTGCCCTCCTAAGTGAAAGGCGCACAGCACTGCCACCCTGCTATGCCTGAACATTGCAGCTGTGGCCTGGAGTCCTTTGAGAAGCCCAGCCCACACAGGCCTGTGATCTGTTCTCAGGCTCCTGGGGACAAGCCTGACCCTCCCTATCACAGCCAGCACCTGAACTCTGGGCTGGCTGGATCCCGGTCCAGCCCCATCAGGACTCCTACATTCCATCTAGTGGGTCACTGAGAGGTGTGGGAGTTGGGGAATCAGCTAGCCCAGTCCAACAGCAGTGGCACCTGACCACTCTCTGGGCCTGAGATTGGGCCCACCCAACCAGCCAGCACCACCATGATGACTCCCACCCACATGGCCGAGAGGCAGAGCCGCTCCCCGTCTCCATGAGGCAGCAGCATTACCACACTGGAGAACAGGCCAGCCATGCAACTGCCTGCATTGGGCTGAGTGCAGAAGTGCGACCCTGAAGCCACTCCTGCGGAGAGGCACACAGGACAGGCAGTTTCCATGTGCCTCAGCCACTGTGGCTGGAGCTAGACCACAGTGTGCATCTGAACTAAGAGACACCAGCCCCAGAACAGGGGTGTGATAAGGAAGCTGATTGCATTCCTGCCTGTCTAGGACATGGAGCCAGTGCAGCACCCCCATCCCGCCATAGAGATCTCTATATATTTCATCAGGAGATCCCCTGGCCACTCTCATAAGGGCTGATGCCTGTGCTTATCACTGGGCGTATTTGTGGGAAAGCCAGAGGGTCCAGCTCTGCCCAGCTGCATCCTCCCTTCCAGGCCTCCCAACCTACTCTGAGCAGGAAGCTCAGGGCACCTGGCATTCCGCTGTCTAGCCCATCACCTGAAACAATAGAGAGCACCTCAGTGAGCAGAGGTCAAGCACACAGCCATCTGTTTATGCCACAGCCAGCTCTTATTTGTGGGTGCCACCTACTGGCCTGTAGGTTGAACTGCACAGCCCACTAAAAACAAGTGCACGGGGCTGCAGGAGAAAAGCCAGAACCCCATCAACATACTCTGCAGTGACACCTTCAAGGTGGGGGGGATGACAGAGAAAATATCCTATATAAGTGAAAATAAATTCAAAATTAAGAAGTGTCAGCTCTTCCAGATAAGAAGAAACCGGTGTACAAATTCTGGCACCATGAAAGATCTGAATTGTGACAGCATCAAATAATCACCCTAGCTCTCTAGCAATAAGCAAGCCCCAACCAACATGAGAACTCAAATATTACAGAGAAAGAATTAAAAGTATGGATTGCAGAGAAGGTCAGTGAAAGCCAAGAGAAAGTTGAAAAGTAACACAAAGAAACCATGAGAACAAACCAGGAAATGAAGGAAGAGATAAATATCTTAAAAAACACAACAAAACAAAACCAAACATCAGGAAATAAAAAATACACTTAAGGAATTTCAAAATTCCTTATTGTTAAAAAGGAATTCCTTATTGATAAAAGGTTTAATAATCCAAGTAGAAGAAGAAATTTTCAGATCCTGAAGATTGGTCTTTGAATTAACACAGTGAGACAAAAATAAAGAAAAAACAATTTTAAAAGAAGAACAAGGAAATATGGGATTATGTAAAATCACCAAATTTATAATTTATATACATTCCTGAGAGAGAAGAAGAAAAAGTAAGCAAGCTGGAAGACACATATGGGGGAATAATTCAGGAAAATTTTCCTAATCTTTCCAGAGGGGTAGACTTCAAGATATAAGAAACTCAGAATACACTTACAAGTTATTATAGAAGATGAACATCACAAAGACATATAGATATCAGATTACCCAAGGTCAGCAATAAGAAAAAAATCTTAAAGGCAGCTAGAGAAAATGATCAAATTACCTATAAAGGAAAACCCATTATACTAACAGCAGGCTTCTCAGCAGAAACCCTACCAGCTGGAAGAGATTGAGGACCTATTTTTAACCTCCTCAAGGGAAAAAATGCCAGCCAAGAATTTCATATCTTACCAAATTAAGCTTCATAAATGTAGGAGAAATAAAGTCTTTTCCAGACAAACAAGTGCTAAGAGAATTTGTCACCACTAGATTGGTCCTATAAGAAATGCTGAAAATAATTCAGAACATGGAAATAAAAGGGCATTACTCACCATCATGGAATGATATATAAGTACAAAGCTCAAAGATCCCATAAAGCAATTACAAAATTGAAACTCCAAAACAACGAGCTGACATTATAACATGAACAAAACCTCACATATTAACCTTGAATGCAAATGACCTAAATCAGGGGTCCCCAATCCCCAGGCCATAGACTGATACCAGTCTGTGGCTTGTTAGGAACCCCACCGCACAGCAGGAGTTGAGCAGTGGGCGAGTGTGCATTGTCACCTGAGCTCTGCCTCCTGTCAGATCAGTGGCAGCATCAGATTCTTATAGGAGTGTGAACCCTATTATGAACTGCACATTCAAGGGATCTAGGTTACATGCTCCTTATAAGAGTCTAATGCCAGATTATCTGAGGTGGATCAGTTTCATTCTAAAACCATTCCCTGCCACCAGTGAAAAAATTGTCTTCCATGAAACTGGTCCCTGATGGCAAAAAGGTTGGTGACTGCTGTCCTAAACTATCTACTTAAAAATCAGAAAGGCAAATTGGATATGAAACCAAGGCCCAACCATTGGCTGCACACAGAAGACCAATCTACTGGCTAAAAACAATTTCAGACTCAAAATAAAATGGTGAAAAAGATATATCATGCAAATGGAAAACACAAGTAAGCAGGAGTAGTCATTCTCATATTATATAACACAGAATTTAAACCAACAACATTAAAAAAGAAAAACATACCATTATATGATGATAAAGCATTCAATACAACAAGATTTTACTAAATATACATGCACCCAACAATGGTGCATTCAGATTCATAAAACAAACACTACTAGACCTAAGAAAATAGATTGATAATAATATAATGATAGTGGGGGACTTCAATATCCCACTGACATCACTAGGCAGACCATCGAGGCAGAAAATAACAAAGAAACTCTAGACTTAAACTGGATTACAGACCAAATGGACCTAAAAACATTTATAGAGCATTCTACCAACAACTACAGAATATACATTCTTTTTACCTGTACATGAAACATTATCCAAAATTGACCATATGCTTGGCCATAAGGCAAGGCTCAATAAAATAAAATAAAAACTGAAATAATATCAAGTGTCTCCTCAAACCACTGTGAAATGAGATTAGAAATCAACACCCAGAGGAACACTCAAAACTGCGTAAATATATGGACACTAAACAACTTCCTCCTGAATAACTCTTAAGTAAACAAGGAAATTATGGCAAAAATAAAAAAAATTCTTTGAAATGAATGAAACTAGAGACACAAAATACTAAACCTCTGGGAAACAGCAAAAGCAGTACGAAGAGGAAAGCTTATAGCACTAAATGCCTGCGTCAAAGAGAAAGATTTCAAATTAACAACCTAACATCACACTTGAAGGAACTAGAAAAAACAGAACAAACCAAACTCAAAGCTAGGAGAAGAAAGGAAATAACAAAGAGCATAACTTAATGGGATCGAGATCACGAAAAGATACAAAGGATCAATAAAACAAAAAGCTGGTTCATGAAGGGATAGACAAAATTGACAGACTGCTAGCTAGATTAACCAAGATAAAATGAGAGAAGATTCAAATAAGGACAATCAGAAATGAGAAAGGTGACATTATAAAAGATACACAGAAATACAAAAGATCATCAGAGACTACTATAAACACCTCCATGCATGCAAATTAGAAAACCCAGAGGAAATTGATAAATTCCTGGAAACACAAAACCTTCCAAGATTGAACCAGGAAGAAATAGAAATCCTGAGCAAACCAATAATGAATAAGAAAATTGAATTAGTAATAAGAAACTTTCCAAAAACACACACACACACAAAATTTCCCAGGAACAGATCAATTCACAGGTTTTTACATCTACCAGATGTACAAAGAAGAGCTAGCATCAATCTTACTGAAACTATTCCAAAATATTGATGAGGATGCAATATCAATCTGATACCAAAATCAGGCAAGGGCATGTACACACACACACAAAACAAAAAACTGTAGGACAATATCCCTTATGAACGCACAGGCAAAAATCATCAAAAAAAAAAAATACTAGTAAAACAGTGTGCATCCAGCAGTGCATCAAAAAGATAATTCATGCCAGTCAAGCGGGCTTTATTCCAGGGACACAAAGATGGTTTAAGATATGCAAAGTAATAAACATGGTTCACCACATAAACAGAACTAAACAAAAATCATATGATCATCTCAATAGATGCAGAAGCAGCATTCAATAAAATCAAACATCCTCTCATGATAAAAACCCTCAGTAAACTAGTCATCAAAAGAACATACCTCAAAATTGTAAGAGCCATATAAGACAAACCCAGACCCAGCATCATACTGAATGGGGAAAAGTTGAAAGCATTCTGCTTAAGATCTGAAACAAGACAAGAATGCCCACTCTCACTAATCCTATTTGGCATAGTACTGGAAGTCCTAGCTAGAGCAATCAGGCAAGAGAAAGAAGTAGAAGGTATCCAAATTGGAAAAGAGGAAGTTAAATTATCTCTGTTTGCTGATGGTATGATTGTATACCTAGAAAACCCTAGTGACTCTTCCAATAGACTCCTAGACTTGATAAACAACTTTGGCAAACTTTTATGAGATAAAAAATCATTGTACAAAGAATAGTAGCATTTCTTTACACCAATAACATGGAAGCTGAGACCCAAATTAAGAATTCAATCTCATTTATAATAGCCATATTAAAAAAATTATCTAGGAATACATTTAATTAAAGAAGTGAAAGATCTCCACACGAGTAACTACGAAACACTGATGAAAGAAATGATACATGACACAAATGGAAAAACATCTCATACTCGTGGATTGGAATAATTGATATTGTTAAAATGACCATATTGCAATTTCAGATATGACACAATTCTTGTCAAATTTTCAACATTATTATTCACAGAACTAGAAAAAACAATTCTAAAGTTTATATTAAACAAAATAAACAAAATAAAGCCTAATTAGCCAAAGTAATTGTAAGCAAAAAGAACAAATCCAGAGGCATCACATTGCCTGACTTCAAACTATACTGCAAGGCAATAGTAACTAAAACAGCACGGCACTAGTACAAAAAATGGACATGACAGAACAGAATAGAGAACCCCCAAAATCAAAGCTACATACCTACAATTAACAGATGTTTGACAAAGTCAGCAAAAATAAACAATGGGGAAAGGACAGATACCCTATTGGATAAATGGTGATGGAAAAAATTCACTAGCCACATGCATAAGAATGAAACTGGACTCCTATCTCATTATGAATAAAAATTAACTCAAGATGGACCCAAACAAGACCTGAAACTATAAAAATCCTAGAAAAAAACCTATGAAAAATCTGGATATCAGCATAGGCAAATAATTTATGATGAAGACCCCAAAAGCAAATGCAACAAAAACAAAAATAGGCAAATAGAACTTAAACTGAAAAGCTTCTCTACAGAGAAAGAAATTATCAACAGAGTAAACAGACAATTTACAGAATGGGAGAAAATATTGGAAAATTATGCTTCCAGCAAAGAACTAATATCCAGAATATATAAGGAAATCAAACAACTAAACAGAAAAACACAAGCAACCTTAATAAAAATTGAGCAAAGGATATGAATAGACGTTTCTCAAAAGAAGAAATATAAGCAGCAAACACATGAAAAAGTTCTCAACATCGCTAATTATCAGATAATAGCAAATTAGCACCACACTGAGATATCACCTTGTACCAGTCAGAACAGTATTTTTAAAAAGCCAAAAACAACAGATGTTGTTGCGGATGCAGAGAAAAGGAAACGTTCATTCACTGATGGTGGGAATGTAAATTAATTCAACATCTATGGAAGTCAGCATGGAGATTTCTCAAAGAACTAAAAACAGAACTACAATGTTACTCAGTAATACAACTACTGGGTATCTATCCAAAGCAAAAGAAATGATTATATAAAAAAGACACTTTTCTCTTATGTTTATCTCAGCAGTATTCACAATAGCAAAGTCATGGAATCAATCAGTGCCCATCAAAGGTTGACCGGATAAATAAAATGTGGTATTTATACACATAGATACATATAGATACCACATTTTATTTATACATATATATACACATAGATACCACATTTTATTTATGCATTTTATTTATTATGCAGCCAAAAAAATGAAATCATGTTATTTGCAGCAACATGATGGAGGTGGAGGCCATTATTCTAAATGAACTAACTCAGAAACAGAAAATCAAATACTGCATGTTCTCACTTATAAGTGGGAACTAAACAATGGGTACACATGGACGTACAAATAGAAATAGGAGACAATGGGGACTCCAAAATGGGAGAGGGTGGGAAGGGGATGAGGGTTAAAAGACTATCTATTGGAAACGGTGTTCAGTATCTGGGTGATGGGTACATTAGAAGCCCAGTCTCCACCAGTACACAATATACCCATGTAACGATCATGCACATGATCCCCCGAATCTAAAATTTAAAAAAGCAGCCCACCTGCAACTCAGCCCACCTGCGTGACCAAGGGCTGTGCCCCTTTTCTCCCTTCACTAGGGTGAGGAACCCCTGATTGATGCCAAACCCGGGGGATCAACTCATCTGGAGAGGAGGAGGCAGGGCAGGAGTGGCACATGGAAGCATGGCTGGCAAATTCCCTCTGCCTGTCCCTGCTGTCACTGTTCACCACAGAAAGCCTGGGAGTGTCCCCTCTGATCTCTTCTGAGCTCACCTTCTTAATCTATGACCTCCTCTCTTGAGGGATGAGGAAGGATGACGGGCCCTAGTTTGAGTTCATATTGGCTAAACTCCAAAGGCTCCTAATCCCCATTAACAAACAGGTATGTTGATTTCACCAGGATCTCATAAAGTTCTTCATGAAATTGCACGTACATTGCTTCCTATGGGGTTCTCAGAGTTGCAGCGATGGGAAGCAACATCTTCATGTTTCCACGTGGGTAACACAGAAGACATAAAATCTCTCCACACTTTCATGCTGTTTCAACTCCCTTTCTGCCTAATGAAAGCTTTCCCAGACTTTTCCTGGTGTCATGAGTACAATGAACATTTTCTCCCTGAGTCTTGAGAGATATGCAGTCCCAGGCACCTTGTAACGTTGCCTTGGCTTCTCTGGGTACATTCATATATGGCTGTAGGCATAAGGCAGCTGACCAGGCAGTCTAGAGCCAGAGGGTGCACTGCCTGGCTGGCTGTCCCTTCCCACACCTAAGGGCATGCAACTCATCTCTCTGGACCCTGTCTTGTTGGGCCACACACAGGCCATGCACCTGCTCGCCAGGCACCAGGTGCCCTTGTCATAAATATCTCCACCTGTCCAGCAATGAGGTGAGAACACTCAATTCTTTGTGAAAATCTCTGTATTTACAGGGGTGTTTTGTTTTGTGAAACAAAAACTCTCTAAAAAAAGCAATGCAAGACAAAAAAAATTGATGAAGCCAGGTGTCCCATTCCAGGAAGAATGTTGAGAAGTGAAGTGTGGAGGGGCGGCATGTTCTCTTGAGCACCCACGATTGCTCAGGCAATGAGCCTCCAGATGGGGAAAAACCAAATGACTGAGTCCCATCCACTTCCAGGGGCTCTAGCACCCTCTTCCATTTCCTCGACATTGACCTGGCTTATTTCTCTGGATGCCTCGTGCAGGGCATTGTGTGCCTGGAAAAGCCTCTCATAACCAGCTTGGGAGACAGATATGCCGACACAGAGGTGAGAGGCTGGGGAAGGGCAGGAGAGGCTCGCTTCCCATCATGGCAGCTGACAAGACCCAGGAGCCCAGGCTGGGCAGGACAGGAGGGTGCAGGACAGAGAAGGGGGAGAAACAGTAACTCCTCAGGATGAAGGCATTGCAGGTCAAAGTCATATGACCTAGAGAAATCTCCCAAAGCCCTACACACATATGCAAGCCATTCAGTTGAAACCTTAAAAAAGAAAAACGGGAGGGGAGACAGTGTGGTTTCACTGTCAAATTAGTCAATACTGTTTAAAACCTAAACCTGGTATATTTTTAACTTGTACTTGTCTTTCAGAATTTCTATGGAAAAGCATAAATATTGCATTCCAGTAGATGGGGAGGTGGAGAGCTGTTTATTTACTCTCAAGATGGATTAGGGATGACTGGACAACCTCAGCCATAGCCCCTCAGGGGTCTCCTCATGATGTACTCAGGGGTCCCATGTGGGATGTCCGTGGCCTGTGTGGGTGGCGCCTTGGGCAGTCATGCAGCCCCCACGCTCACACACTGGGCAGTAGGACACTGCCTGTTGACACTCATCTCTGTTGGGGCTGTGGCTCCTTCTACGGTGACAAACGACTAAGGAGGGAAGTCTGTCTTTTCTAGTGAGATGAGGAGGATTCCCTGAAATTTGCCAGGTCCTGGGGACACTGTGGGGAATCTGGGATGATAATTCACCTTTCCAGAAAGGGCCTCACCTCCTTCTGGGACACATTCAGTATTTGAGTAGCCAAAAAATGGAAACCAGGGGAAAAAAGACGAGGAGTATAGGAAATGAGATATGCAAATATTTTTCCTTTCAAAAAGCTACGGAGGGTCCGAGCGCGGTGGCTCATGCCTGTAATCCCAACACTTTGGGAGGCCTAGGTGGGTGGATGACCTGAGATTCAAGACCGGCCTGACTAACATGGTGAAACCCCATTTCTATTAAAAATACAAAAATTAGCTGGGCTTTGTGGCAGGCGCCTATAATCCCAACTACTCTGGAGGCTGATGCGGGAGAATCGCTTGAACCCGGGAGGCAGAGGTTGCAGTAACCTAAGATTGCATCATTGCACTCCAGTCTGGGTGACAGAGCAAGACTCTGTCTCAAAAAAAAAAAAAAAAGAAAGAAAAGCTAGGGAGAGAGACACAGCATTGAATTCATATTTCAAAGGCTTTTTGGGGCTGGGCTTGGTGGCTCATGCCTGTAATCCAGAACTTTGGGAGGCTGAGGCAGGCAGATCATGAGGTCAAGAGATGGAGACCATCGTGGCTAACACGGTAATACCCTGTCTCTCCTAAAAATACAAAAAAAAAAAAAAAAATTAGCTGGGAGTGCTAGATGTGCGTCTTGTCCCAGCTACTCAGGAGACTGAGGCAGGAGAATCCCTTGAACCTGGGAGGCAGAGGTTGCAGTGAGCTGAGATTGTGTTACTGCACTCCAGCCCGAGTGACAGAGCAAGACTCTATCTAAAAAAAAAAAAAGATCTTTTGGGCTTTTTAAACAGAGAATTTAGCGTTAGACCTCATGTGTCCCATCTCTTGGTGACAGATGAAGTCAGGGCTGTTGGGAGTGGAATGCATCCATGCCTGGCATCCCCGTGGCACCAGGGCGCTGTGTCCCATCAGGTGCAGTATAAATCTAGCTCACTCAGAGGATAAGCTTCCTGGTGAAAAACTCTTTGGTTGATCAGCAAGAATTCAACTCCTTTGACCCACAAACGAAGACTCAATGTATATTTCCAGTTCAGCAACAAAGGCTTGTTAATCTTGGGTATTTGGTGCCTTAGAAGTTGGGCTCTGAGGGAGGGAGAGACAAAGGGGTTCTGCAGTGTGCCCGAACAGTGGGGGGAGCAGCGGCAGCATCCTGGAGGGAGGCCTGGAGCACCTAGCAGGGAGGTGGCCACACCTGGAGGAGCAGGTGAGGGGGAGGCACTTCCGGCTTGGTTGAAGGCAGCTCTTTGGTTTGCACAGAGTTTGTGCTTGGGAAAAGTACTCCCGGCCGTGTCTCAGGCACATCCTTGGGCTACAGGGAGCCTGTGGTGGGGGAAGCCATTCCTGGCCGTGTCTCAGGCACATCCTCGGGCTGCAGGGAGCCTGTGGTGGGGGAAGGCACTGCTGGCTGAGTGGAAAGCAGATCTCTGGGCAGCAGGGAGCCTGTACGCATTGGGACTGTGCAAGGGCTAAGCTGAGGCACCTCCCCTGTGGGGAAGAGAAGAGAGAGAAGGTCACCGTAATGGCATTGGAATTGGGCTTAGAGCAAGTGCCTGGCTTGAGGGGTGGGGCCAGGACCCATTGGGACCCACAGGATGGGCCTTGCTATGCTCTTCCTCTCTCCCCTGTGTGCTGCCTCCAGCCTGGACGACTCCTTGCAGACTCAGCTCAAGCGGCAGAAGTCTGCCCTGCCTCTCCAGGCAGCCCGGGGTATCTGACTCTGGACTCCCTCAGCCCTGGGGTTGAACTTGTTTCCCCCTGGCAGCCAGGAGGAGGCCCCAGTTCCCTCTGTGCCCTAGCATGGCCCAGAAGGCTCTAGTGAGCATGTGGAAGGGATGTGCGCACACCACACCCTCAAGGCTGGCTCCAGGGACCCTTGGGTGGGTGATGAGCTGCAAAGGCAGCAGCTCCACAGTCCCTTGGTTTGGGAAGAGGATGATCCAGGCCCGTAGGAACAGCAAACTCTGTCTTGCAGAAACGGCTGCTTTGCTTTCATCGTGGGCACACACAGTGTAGCCAGCCCACCACCCACACAGCTGCAAGCCACACAGACTGTCTTCTCTCGGTATCTATCTGCGATGCCTTTCTCTCTGCTGGCTTCTCAGGCCCAGGATCGGGGCAAGCCCGTCTGAACTTGATCAGGGCCTTTCTAAAAGGCCCTTAGGGGCACTGTAAGTAAGGTCAAAGAGACTGGGGTTGAATCTAGCCTCCGACCTCAGGCAAGTCACTCAGCCTCTTGGGAATGGCTTTCCCATCTCTCAAATGGGCCCAGCATACCAAATACGCATTGGTCACCCCAAGTCCATTCTTCTTGTCTTCCTTACTAACAAGGCCTGCTTTTGTTAAGAGAGGTAGTGTGGTGCAACAGACCACATGCGCATGTTTACCTATGTAACAAACCTGCACATGTATCCCAGAACTTAAAAAAAAAAAAAAAAAAAAGGCAACGTGCTCAGCTCTAAAACGACCTTTTCCCAGTCTCCCTTGCTGAGCAACATGGCCATGTGAATGCATTCTGGCAAATGGAGTATAATAGGAATGGTTGGGCAGTGCTTTAAAGAAGGCTGCTTTCCGTTTTTCCTTCTTGTTTCTACCTGGACTGTGAGTGTAATGGCTGGAGCTCCAGAAGCCATCTTGTAAGCAAGGAAGCAAATTGAGAGCTTGCCTGGCCTTCTCAAGGAGAATTGTTAGGTTTCCCCCAGGCTGTTCTCTTGGGGGTTTAGCAGGCAGCCAATTAGATAACAGTCTTTCTCAGAGCCTCTCAGCTCCTTCATTTCAATTTGCATAGCTGTTCTCTGTTTCTAGAATGCTCTTCCTAACCCAGTAAACCGCCACTTACCTTTTCAGACTCAGGTCCAGAATGGCCGACTCCAGGAAGCCCCTCTTCCTTGCTCCCAACTAAAGTAACCACCCTGCTTGGCCTTTCCAGTCACATCCTGGCAGAAGGCTGAGCCTGTTGTGGGAATCACTGTGCCCTTGTAGGTGTGCCCGTCCCTGCTCTGCATGCATGAGGACTGTAACTGCATCCCCTTCAGCATCTGCGGCTGGCGAGCTGCAGCAGGCTCCCAGGATGCCCGTGGACATGCCACTTTGCCTCGACCTCCTCATCTGTGATGTGGGCTGATCATGCTCACAGTCCACAGCAGGGGCAGCAGCCCATCAATGCCTGTGGCTTCCCTGACGTGGGGCCTGTTCAGGTCCTACTCAAGGCTACCCTTCCTAGGCTACCTGGAATCCCAGAGGTCCACTGCAAGGCCAGCCTCAGCCTGATGGTCCCCAGGAAACCCTCCAGTCCTCACAGGTGCTCCGCAGAGCGTGCAGACTTTGAGCTTGCTTAAACCTGCCATTCACACATAAAGCCTCCCCTTGGGCATGTGAGTGACAAATGCCCCAAATACTGGATTCCCTCACAGAGATGATCTTTCACTTCCTGAAAGGGGCCCTTCTTCCCTCTAGGTCCTGCCCTGGGGTCTGCCTGCTCCTGCCCCTGCCCTGCTGGTCCACATCCAAGATGATGCTCACCTTCCCCTTGTGCCCCCTCAGACCCTGTCCTGAGCCACCTGTGTCTGCAGCTTCCTGTCCACTCTCCTCTGTGCCTGATTGGGCTCCTGCTACCTGTTCAGGGCTTCAGGCTTCCTTCTTAGTACAACCCAAGTGTGTCTGCCTGCTCTCCCTGGCTCCACCCATCCCCAAATCCAGTCCACCCAGCACCATCTTCCCTCCCAGCTCACACCCTCCAGAGGTGCTCTGCACTGCTGGCAGGACCCAGTCCCTGCACCCAGCCTGCATGCCAGACTGTCCCCTGCCAGGCTCCTGGGCTCCACACACCCTGCTTTCAGGAAGTCACAACCCTGCTACTAGAAGAGCTGGCTGTGCCCTGGCACCCTCCCTCGCTCTCTGCCTTGAGGGCTCTGCTCCTCCCCTCTCCATGTTGCATGCCCAAGTCCAGACATCCTGAGCCTCAACCTCAGCTCTGATGCTGCCTCTGTCAAGCTGCCTCCCTTGAAGGGGAGCACCCTGGTCCCAAAGCCCCAGAGCATTAGAGCTGAGTCTCTTTCTCTTTCTCCAGACAGCCTCTTTCTCTCCTTGTGGCACAGAGTTGGGGCTCCTTCACATCACAGCACCCCACCCTCCCTGCCCCACATTACACACCAAGCTCAAGGCCATACCCAGAGCAAGAGCGACCAGAGAGTCTATGGGCTTGGCCCAGACCTCTGCCTGGAGGCACAGGAATGATTTCTCCACCTTTCTTTGGGGCTCAAGAAGGCTCCGTGGTGTATTCCACCCACCACTGTCTTGCTGATCACAAGCTGACTGGACCCAGAGCGCAGGTCACTCCATCGGGACGTGCTGGGCCACAATCCAGGCCTCACAGAGGTGGCTCTGTTGGAGGACTCGAAGCCCCACCTCACTCCTCCTGGGCACCACTCAGATTATAAGGCCTAGGCAAGATCTTAGCTTCTGGCCAGTTATTTCCTCTGTCCACTCAGGCCTCAGCCCCAAACCCCCTTTCCTCTGAGCAATCCCTGGGGGCAGCCAAGGCCATTGTGCTCAAACCCTCTTCTGCATGGTTAGGAGGCATGGTGGGAACCAGAAAGGATAATGCACTCCCAGAAGATGGCCCTTCCTCCTGGCACTGCCCACCCAGCCAGGGGGATCCGTGGTGATGTGACGGGCTGCCTCTGTTTGTTTTTGTGGGAGGAGGAAGTGCTGGCTATGGTACCCCAGAGCGCTGGGGGCCTGCTGACTGCTTTCCACTCGTTTCTCCCTGACTTCCATCAACCCTGGCACCAGTGCGGGGTGAGGGCAGGGGGGATCCCAACCCCTGTTCCTTCCTTTTTTCCATCTCTACTCACAGTGAACTTATGTCATTTTTATCAAATTCCCTAAAAATGTTTCATTATAATTTTCACTAAAATAGCATATTATGCTCCTAAATTCCTCTGGGAACAGTTGACATTGTGCTCTAGATTTTTATATTTTTAAATTTGTCTTATACTAATAACTAAAGTTTTATGGTTTCTTTTCATCATGAATCAGCACATTTTTGTTACAGTTATACACGGGTATTTGGTTTTTTGTTGCTGTTGTAAAGAGAAAGGAATCTGTCATGTGTGTTTCCACCTCCTTTGTTTCTACTTACTTATTGCAAAACATTCCGGTAATCATTTACCACAATCATTCGAGACCTAGTGTTTGCCCACTTCTGAGGGATCCCTTTGATTTCCTCCCGAGCAGGACCCAGAACACTGACACCGAGGCCACCTCCTCTCCTCTGCCCCAGCCTATCCCAGGACCTACAGGGAGCTCTGAGGTCTGGGTCTGCACTTGCAGTGATGGAGAGGAGCAGGGCTGGGGCGCCTCACAGTAGAGAGACCTCCAGCTGGCTGCCCCCTGAATCTTTGGAAAAGCGTAAGGTGCTGAGGGGGTTCCTGGAGTTTGAGGGAGTCTCCTTCCTCACTGTCTCTCTACTGACCACAGATATCTAAGCCAGCAACTAATTATTTCGCACATCAGCTCAACCACTCTAAGGTGAAGGGACATTTCCTGAAGTCACTGGCAAACAATTAATCTGAAACCTTAATTGCCAGTGCTTTGGAGTTTTGGCTCAATCTCTGGTTTTCCTGATTATGTTACAGGAGTGTGTGTGTGTGTGTGTGTGTGTGTGTGTGTGTGTGTGTGTATGTGTGTGTGTGCTGGGGTGGAGGAGTCGAAGGGAAGCTTGCTGTCATTGCAATACCGAAGTTATAATCTGAATTGCCCCCAAAAAGCGCTGGCTTCAAAGGCTGTTGCAAGCTGGGATTCCTAGACAGGTAGAGGCCACACCCAGACTGGCTTTGCCACACCTGTCCCTTGGTCTAGCGCCCTCCATGGGCACGTGGTCAGGAGGAGAACTCAGGAGCTCCATGACCCTGAATGCATCCTAAGGCCCGTCTGCATTAAGCTCCAAATGTTACCCAGAACGACTCTCCCAGCAAACATGAATACGAATTTAGAAGAAGGCGTGCAAGTGACGGTGTGAAATCAAGATATTAATATTCACAAATGTATCGTGAAATCAAGATATTAATATTCACAAATGTATCATGTGTGGATTTCAGTAAATCCTCTTTAAAAGTCGTCAATAGTTTCTTGGAAATCATGACTTCCAGTGAAACAGTGTTCAAGAAAACTAATTTGGCCATAGATTAATTGATACAAGTAATTTAAGTTCCTATGGTATATATCTAGTCATGAAGACATCACTGGACTTCTAAATAAAAACCAAAACGCTTCTAATATTAAGCACTGAAATAAATGTGAGCTATACATACCCTTAAGAAAAGTTAATAAAATAAAATAACATAATTAATTACTCAGTTATTTCAGCTCAGGGTCGCAGGAGGCTGGAGCCTATCCCGGCAGCTCAGGGTGCAAGGTGGGAGCTTAACCTGGACAGGGCGTCATGCCGATGCAGCGTGTGCACTCACACACACCCACACCCACTCACACTGGGCCCATAGACACCCAGTCCACCTGATGTGCACATCTCTGGGGTGTAAGAGAAACTGAAGTACCCAGAAAAATTCCATGCAGACATGGGAAGAACATGCCGACTCCACACAGACAGTGGTCTCAGCTGGGAATGGGTTTGTTTTCTCATCAGCATCATTTCTCACTCAGTGCTCAGATGACGTTGAGTGAAATGACATTACGCGAGCACCTGCTGTGTCACATTTTACACCGTAGAGAGATGCCCTCGCAGGTGATTCCACAGGTCACAATGACAGCAGGACACGGGGTGGAGCCTGACTCAGACATGAGCCTCCCCTGGGGTCAGTTCATAGCCCGGCTCTACCACTCACCAACCTTGCCATGGTGAGCCCATGGCTAACCATCAGAGACTCGGTGTCCACAGCTGTGAAATGCAGACAGTAGTGACCACCTTGCAGGGCAGAGAGGTGGCCGTGCACACAGTAAGGACCTGGAGCCAGGCTGTTGGGTGTGGGTCCTATTGCCTCCTGGCTGTGTGACCCTGGGTGGGTTACCTAACTGTGCAGGGCCTCTAGTGTCCTCCCCACATTAGAGCTGTTGGCATATATTAGTTTGGGGCATGCACTTGCAACAGTGTCTGGCCCACGTTAAGATCTATATGAAGGCAGCTATGAGCCCTCCTGGGTGTTGTGAGAATGAAATCAGATCCAGCTTCTAAAGCGTGTCCTGCTGTGGTGCCCACAAATTAAACTCACTGGAAAGGCTGTTATATCATTGTGGGCACTACATTTGCTGAGAGAGAGTAAGTTTCACATTATTAGCCTCTCTTTCCTGATGGATCTAGCAATACTGTTCCCATCAACATAATGAGCATCCACAGGATAAGGCGAAGGAGAATCGTCAGCATGGATGGGAAGGAGAGTTTGGCTCAAGAGCCCCAGAGTCTTGAGCTTCATTTTGTGTGAGTGCGTAGGGGGATGGCCTGGCAGGGGACGCTATGAAAAAATTTATTCAGAGAACTGAAGGTGATGGAGCAGAGAGACACACTCCATTTTAAAATATTGAAAGTAAACAAGAAACTGACTGCTTTTGCTACAAAAATGCTGAGGTCTATGGTGAACTGAGCCTTTGAGAATTTCCTGCATTATCATGTGCCGCAATGCAAAAATGTTTGGATTTGCTGAAAGCAGCAAGTAAGCAAGGTTTTAAAAGGCAGCAGCTCCTCTAAATGCAACAGCACACTCCATTCGAACAGGCTCATCAACCTCCTAAGCTCATCCATACCCCAGGTCAGCCTGCAATGCCAAGTCAGGAAGAGGAGTTTGGAAATAGTGGCCCTGTCCACCCCACAAGTCCGGGGCATGGATGGAGAAAGAGCCTGCTTTGGTTTTGTCAGGATCCCCTACCCTGCTGAGGCCTGAGTGAGTCTCTGTCTGAGGGGAGATCCTGGAAAAGGACGTTGTGGCACCCAGGTCACCTCTTCACTCTGCAGTGAAGAGACAGAAGCCTGTGCCTGGCCTGGGCAGGATGTCTCACTGATGCCTCCACAGCCCCGCAGCTGCAGTTGGGCTGCCTGGCTGGGGCTGAGCCACCCAAGCCTGGTCTCCAGTAGGTTCCCACTGAGTTGCACTCTCTCCTCCAGCCTCTGGCCTCCTTCTCACTCAGGGAGCCCCTGGCTCACATTCCCAGTGTCTCCAAGCAGGAAGCTGCTGAGCTCGCCAGCAGCCTGGGTGGTGTCTGGCTCTGTACACTCAGGACTAGGCTTGCAGGCTGACCCTGTAGCTCTGCAGCTGGCTGCAGGTCTCAGGCAGACCTCATTCATAAAATAGGGATTGTTTCTCCTGCTCCAAGATTTGCAGGGTGGACTTCACACAATGACAGTCACAAGGGCCTGGCGGAGCCCTGAGCTGTGGTAAGTGCCCTCTGTAATACAATTATTCTGCCACTCTCCCCCAAACCTTAGCTTCAAAGAGCTGCCCTCAGGAATGGGACAATTTCGTGCACCTCTTTAGTGCATGATTCATGTTAGACCCTGGGGCCAGCACACTGAAGCCTTGAAGAGGAGAACTGGGAACTCCTGCCAGCCTCTCTGAATTCTTGGATACCCGACACAAATCTTACAAGACACTCAGTTGGGTCTTCAGGATTACAGTTGGGAAGGACAAGGTAAAATTAGATGGTGGCAGAGGAGCTGGAAGGGAGCCCAGGTCTACAAGGCATAGCTGTGGCCTCCCTGGGTTAGGGAAGATCTGGGTTGATTTCTGATAGCCCTGGAGGTAGCTGCTTACTATCTGGGCGGCCTCAGGCAGCTTTCTGGGCCACTCTGGGCCTCTTTCTGCTATTAGTAAAACAGGGATTGTCTCTTCTGCTCCAAGAATTACAGGGTGGACTTCATGTGATGACAGTCACAAGGGCCTGGTGGAGCCCTGAGCAGTGGTAAGTGCCTCCGTAATGCAATTACTCTGCTACCCTCCCCCAAACCTTAGCTTCAAAGAGCTGCCCTCGGGAAAGGGACAATTTCAGATTCTTGCTCCATCCCTGCCTCACCACACTGGGTAGGAAGGCCATTTGTGGTTCTTTCCAGTGCCCACTCCCACGTCTCTTGCCTTCCCTCTGCTTAAGGTGCCCATTTTCACACTCTGCCATCAAGGTCTGTCCCTCCTGCCTGACTGAGCGTCTCGCCTGTTTAGTGCACAAGGCTGGGCTAGTTTTGTGTGACTAGAGCTGTGCTGTGACAACGTGGAGAGGCCTATGGGACCTCGGGTGGAGGACGGGCTTCTGTGTGAGCGTGGCTGGGACTGAGAGCCCAGTGCAGAGACACAGAGCCAGGAGCCCAGCGGCTGGAGGAGCCCTGCCTGCCTCCGACACTGGCAATGCCCTGCCAGGTGTCAGCACGCCTCCCGGGGCTCCCAGCCCGTTTCTCATCAGCGGCGTCCAGAGGCTCACAGCCTGCAAGGTCTTCTCAGTGCGCAGCCACCTGGCCACGGAGAGCCTGCACCGTCCTGATGCAGGAGGTCTGGCCAGTGCAGGTCTCTCCGTAAACCCTGGGGACGAGATCTTCTTCCAGGTGCAAAGGGCTGGACAGTGGGAAGCACAGGCAGATGAGCCCCAGGCGGAGCCAGGAGCGGGGCTCTCCAGGGCCCCAGGGCCTGAGCAGAAAGGCCCTTGGTGCTGATGGGAAAGGAGGGCAGTGCAGGATAAGGGCAGCAGCCAGGCCCAGTTCACATCTAGCCCTATCACTCGCGGGCTTTGAGAGCAGGGATGTGCTACTTAATCTCTCAGCTCTTCACTCCTGGTCAGTAAACTGGATAATAATAGCACCGACTGGTGCGGCTGCTGGGAGGATGAAAACAGTGAAAGCCTGGCTTAGGCTAGCGCCTGGCCCATGGGAGGACTCCGTACATTACTGAGTCCTCGTTAATAGCTATTAGTCCTCATTCATAAGTTACAAAGAGACAATCTTAACAGTTTGGTCCTCCCCATGGTCCCAAGGCAATGACCCAAGGAAGGAATCCTTCTTCTGGAGAATCAGTCAGTGCCGCCCGACAATCCTGTCCGCCACCCCAACAGAACTCCTGGCCCCAGGTGCCAGCAAAGGAAGTGAATGGGTGCCATGTCCAGAAACGGGCTGGGAGGCCCATGGGCACCGTTTCTGTGTATCTTGTGCTGGCCTCCTTGGCAGACGCCTGACATGGCTCTCTGAACCACAATCCCAGAGGACAGCAGTCAGGGGGAAAGTAGTGGCCTTCTGTCCATCAAGTGTGTCCCTGTGCCCCAGCTCACCTGGTCCCTGTGCTGACACCACATCCATGGCACCTGGCCGCAGTTCGGGTGACAGAGGTCACCAAAGGTATCCAGATTGCCCTGAAAAGCAATGTGGCCATGAGGAAGCCATGTAGCCTGGACGCCATCTCCAGAAGGCATCAGGACCCCGAGTCCCCCACAGCTCTGTCCTCAGGAACACATTCAGACAAAGCTCCCATCTCCCCCTGGGGCAGGGGCCCAGCAGCCCTCTGTGTTGGGGACATGGTCACTGTGACCATAGAGAGTTTTGGAATCTAGAACAAAACAGTATTTTGGTGAAGAAGGAGGAAAAGCCAGGGGCAGATTCAGATGAAAAGTCCAAAGGTGGGAGGAGCCTGTGGTTCTGAGCAGAGGTCCTGAAGGGGAGCCTGAGCTGGGCATGGGGGCCTAGGCAGGAGCTCACGGAGGGGAGAAGGAGCCCTGCTGCTGGGTCATACAGGGGAAGGCAGGTGAGAGGACCGTGCCCTGCTCAGGGAGTGGTGCCTGAGACCAGGGAAGAAAGAAGAGGAAGGCAGAGAAAAAAACAGGCCAGAAAGCAGCCCAGGACCCACGTGAGCAGCCCCTTGGCCACTCGGTGCTGGAGTCAGGCCTTTCTGGGTCCTGGTGGGCATGGGATGAGAGCTGTGCCATGCAAGGCAGTGCAGGCTGCTGGCAGGTGACTTCCTCCCCCTGGAGGCTGTGTTTCAGCTTCTCTGTGCCCCAAACCCCAGGGAGAGACAGGCCTGGCTTCCCCAGATGCCCACTGAGGCTGTGGAGGAACCTGACACTCCCAGGAGGAAGCTCCCATCTTCCCCTGGGGGAGGGGCCAGGACCAAGGGGGGAGGGGCAGAGCCAGGCAGGAACTCTGGGGTCCTTCTCCCTCAACATCAGCCACCCAGGCGCCCTCTCTACCCCTGTGCAGGGATCCCTGCTGCTGCCCAGCTGTGTTCCCCTCTGCAAGATGGGCCCTGGACCCGCTCGTGAAGGAGGTTTTCTCAGGGAGAGTGGCTGTTGTGTAGGTGCCGGGACTCGAGGTCCCTTACAGGTGTCTTGTGAGGTCGTTTGGGTCTCCACCTCCTCCCCTCCCTGAAGCACCTGTGAGCCCATCTCAGCAGGCGACAAGCCCACTCAGTGCCAGTTTTCCTCACTGCCTGAAGATCCTGCTGCCTGGGCTGGCAGGTGCCCTTGGCATCCCTGCAGTGTTAGTGATGGGGAGAAAGTGTGTAAGGACTGGCCGTCTCTTTTTTTTTTCTGATCTGCATGACCTTTTGTGACTCAGGTTGCTTGACCCATGCACCTGCAGGGAGGTGGTTTGAAGCCCCGGCCACTTCCAGAGCGGAGGCGCCCCTGTGGGGACTAGGGACTGGCCAGACATCAAAAGCTGCCACTGTATGGAAACATGGATCTTTCTAGAAAGGGAGTTCGATGTGAGGGGACAGACCTGGTGGTGCAGAGGACAGGAGCCCTCACACATGCCTGCCACAGGAGCACTAGGGTGAGGTGGGCATCTGGCTGCTCTTGGCATCAAGTGATCAAAGTCCAGCCCCATAGAGCCTGCCTTTCTCCAGGGCCCAGGTCTCTGCAGCAGGGCCCAGCTGCCACCTCCTCCCGCAGTCCCAGCCTGGGGTCACAGCCCCTCTCCACTGTGCCCTTCTCACCTTTATCCCTCTCATCCCGCACATTGGTTGGCACCCAGAGCAACAAACAATCACAGTGGGGCAGGTGTTTCCAGGAGGCGGGGGCGGAGGCGGGGGCGGAGGTGGGGGCGGGGGTGGAGGCGGGGGTGGAGGAGGTGGGGGTGTTGGTGGTGGAGGTGGTGGTTTCTCCGGCTCTGGCTCCTGAAAAAATAGACGATTGTCTGTTGACAGTGCTGGCTGAGCACAGTGCTGGCCACTGCCAGATCTGTGTCTGCGGAATGAAAGGATCAGAGAGAAACCCACACCACAGGGGAGGGTCCTTCATGTGAGAAACACGCAAACTCAGCCCTTGTTGAAAGAGGCCTGCCCTGGGGGCTGTGCAATGGTCCTAGCATTTGCAGGTGACTGCCCGCTCCCAGCTGGTTGCAGATGCAGCCTCCCCAGACCCACTCTGCAGCACCGCAGAGGCCAGCCTTGGCCAGGGAGGCCTGTTCCCACTCCATCCCAGGCCCAGGGCCTCGTGCCTCAGATGCTCACCACTGCCCATGGACCCTGGCGGGGGTTCTCCAACCCAGGTGAGCCACAACCTGCTTCCGGACTCCTGGTCCCTGTGCTCACTGGGCTGGTGTCTCTCCTGGCTTGGTGCACTCCGGAACTCCCCCATCCCTCAGCCCTGCAGTCCCGAGAAGTTAACCCCAGCCAGCCCCTCGGCCCTGCCTAGAGACAGGTATCCAGAGAGGCCAAATGGAGCCACATCCACGTCTGGAGCCTGGGGAGGGGCCAGGTCCTTTTCCAGAGCACCTCCGTTCTTAGCATCTTACAACTGGTCCTTGGAGTTTTGACAGAAGAGCCCCATTTATTCAGGAGAGATCATCACAGTTGCTGAAACTGGCCACCCCAGGCTGTGAATTGGTGACAAGGCTCATGTTGAGGGGTGCAGGGAGCGGGAAGGGTGTGCTGGGGACATCACTGTGAGTCCCCACCCTTCTGAGGCTCCACTCTGCCCCTCTGTCACCCTCTTCTCTGCCCAAGGAGGAGGAGGTCATGGGGTGCCAGCTTTGTGGCATTCTCGGTGAAGGTCAGTGGACTCCGTGGGATATGACAATATCGGGACCAGAACCATGACTTACCTCTTTTGGCTTCTGCACAGGTGCTGGCTCCTTGACAGTCTAGAATGTTCAAAAGAGACAAATGTGGGCTGGATGGGGGTGGCTAGGCTCTGCCTTGGCTCTGTGCACAGCTGGGACCCTGGTCTGGAGCAGAAGAACAGAGCACTGTCTTTGGAGTGTCACTGGCCACCCTGAGCCTGTGAAGTTGTATTCTGCAGGCTCCTGGTCCCGGGCCTCAGCCTCCAGTCTTACCCAAGGAGAACACCTGTACTGCCGCTGTGGGGATCCTAGGGGTCATCCAGGCCAGGGACCAGGGCCCTAGAGAGGCCCAACTCCTACAAGTGTCCTTCTCTGCCCACAGCCACATGGAGAAGAGAGCGCCCGCCCCACTGCCCTTCTTCAGGGAGAGCCTGTCTGTCCCCAGGAACCCTCCCTAATCTCCCAGCCTCATGGTCGCAGCTCCCTGGGCAGAGATGACCCTGCATGTTCCCTGGGCTGAGCTCTGTCCTCTCCTCCCCCTGCTCTGTCCTCTGTCTGCAGCTCTCTGGGCTGGGTCCACCCACCCCAGCTCCCAGCACCCCTTCCATCCTCCCTTTGCCAGGCTCTGTGTCTGCTTTTGGCTCCTGTTCTGCCTTACAGGAGCCCTTCCCACTCCTGTGGGGTGGACATTTCACCCTCAGCCCCAACAAGACAGGACTCTGAGCTCCCTGTGGGGAACGTGGCTGCTTTATCTCTGCCCGTCCCCAGCTCAGCATGGGACCTAGTGAAGCTGAAGCTCAGTAAAGACAGATGGAGGAATGGGGAAGGCACCAGGCATGTGCCGAGAGCCATGCTGGTTTCTCAAGGCACAGACAGCTGGGGGGTTACAGCACCGTCCTCCGTTTGGGCCATCAGGACCTCATGGGGGACCCTCCCTTCCTCCCTCCACACAGAGGCCGCCTCCTGGCGCTTGTCCATCTGAGGCTACCGGAAGTCTGGCTTGTTGAGGCAGCCCTGGTTTCAGGGGTTCTGGGGTCACTTCTCTCTGGGAGCCAGGGCAGGGCTCAGCTCCACGTCCAGGGCATCCCAGGCCAGCTCTCTGTGGCCAGCCCGGGGCAGGAGGCCCTGCAGAATCCCAGGCTTGCTAGGCTCTGGGAACGTGTGGACAGGTCTGTGCCTCCCCAGGCTCAAGTGATGAGCCGGGAGCTAAAGGAAACTTCCCACAGGTGGGATCATGGGTCAGTCACGTGTCGGAGTCCCTCGGAGGGCGGGCGTGGGCCTGGGCCCCAGGGCTGGGCGGGCAGGGAGCACTTGCCTTCCTGCAGCACAGCGGCCAGAGACAACACAGCAGCAGTGGCAGCAGCAGGAGTGGCAGAAAATAGTGCCAGTTGCTGAAAAAGCCCTGGTGGAAAAAGAGAGCACCATGAGCCACGCCCAAGGGACAGAGGGATGCCAGGTCTGGGAGGGCCTGGGTGGCCTCTTCCTGGTGCCGTCCACTTGGGGGCCCATCTGCCCACTCCTCGCTCTCTCTAGCTGGCCCTGCCTCCAGGTACCACAGTGGGGCCAGCGGCCAGGGCTGGGCCCCAGAGAGCTACAGACCCCTCCTCTGGCCTGCTGAAAGGCTCTGCTCTAGAGCCCTGCAAAGAAAGTCCCAGAAGCTTCCGTGGTCTGAAGAACCCACCCTCACGGCACACCTCACCTGCAGCACAGGGCTTCTGTGAGGACCACAAAATCTACAGGTACAAAGACGGGCGAGGGTGGGGGTGCTGCGGCCGAGAGAGATGCAGGCGCAGGAGCAGGGTCAGGAGACCCGGGTCCAACCCCCACAGCCTCTCTCCCCACTTCCAGGCTCTGCACCGTGGGCACATCCATGCACGGGTCTGAGCCTCAGTCTCCACATCTGTGCGAAGGGAATGAGCCTCCCTCCCTGGTCATTTGTGAGGTTTAGAGAGCTCAGAGGAAGTCCTGGCTCAGAACCAGGTCTGTGTGGGGTGTGAGCAACGTGAGCACTTCTCTGGGTGTTCTTCACAATAAAGGGACCTTGAGCAGCGTCTGTGGGAACACAGACTTCCCAGGCCTTCCCTAAGTCCAGACCTCTGCTTAGAGAGAAGGCTGATGGGGAGGGGAGGGGAGGGGGGAGAGCCTGTGCTGGGAACCTGGCTGGCTGAAGGAGAGGAACCACTGAGGCTGAGCGTGAAGGCCGCTGGCGTGGCTGGAGCCCTGGGGCAGCTCCTGATGTGCCTGTCATCACTGGGCCATCAGTGGGTGGATTCCTGATGGGGATGTGTGCATTCAGCCTGCTGATCTGTGCATGGATGCGCAGGGACTGGCAAGGGTAGACCCAGAGGGAGGACTCTCAACATTGGTGCGTCCTCACAAATGAGACTGGGCACAAGGTGGCAGAGTGGGCTCAGGCCTCCTGCCCGTTCCTCCAGCGCATGCTCCTGCCTATGTGGCCCTGGGCCAAGCTGCCCAAAGACGTGGAGCTCTGAAAAGCAGGGCCTGGGACACAGCACCTCCATTCCCTGGGGTTTCTTGGAGCTGAGCCCCAGTCCGAGTGCCTGAGATCCTCTCCTTCAGCAGCAGGAGGGAACATGCTGCAGGGCTCGAGGAAGAGACAGGGACAGCTCAATGGCCCGAGCAAGGTGGAGAGGCAGAAAGGGGGCTGAAGGCATCTGGGCAATGACACCAGGTGACCGTGAGGCAGGCTTGGGGGCCAAGGACATGAGCAGGTTTAGGACCAGAGCAGCAGCTGGGGCACCAGTTCAGTGGCACGCACACCCTGATGGCAGTGTGTGGAATCCTCCAGAGCTCCTGGGCCTGGGAGGCCCGTGTGGAGAAACTGGACGCTGTAGAGGCCCTGGACTCTGGCTCCTGGTGGACAGCCTCCCAGCCTCAACCACCTGCGCCATCTGGAAGCCAGGTTGGGGTAGCCCCAGGTTCCTGCTGCACACACTGCTTTCTGGGACTGCCTGGAAACTGTCTGCCCTTTCTGTCCTCCCCAGGATATATCTCCTTCTAGTGCAGGAGCTCTAGACTGTCCTCATACGTGTTTGCAGCCCTGTGCTGGTACTCACACATGTGGTGCCAGTGACGCTGACGTTGCTCTTGAAGAATGAGACACCGTTGTTCAAGCTGACTTCAACTAAGAACTTCCTAAAGTACAAAAAACGCAGGTGGTGAGAGCCAGCTCAGAGACATGCAGTTCTTGCCCTTGGCCAGTAGACAGCATGGGTAATGAGAGGCGGCTCCCCAAACAAGAGCAGGTTAACTCAGCAATGATGACCAAGGGGGAGGTGGGTCAGGTAGTGAGTGGCCGCGCATGGGGTCTCATGCCACTGTGACCATTTCCTAAGTGGTCAGGGAGGTCTGCTTGTTGTCACCATTCTGGCTCTTACACAATCTGTTGGCTTAACTCTGAAAGGCAACCTGGAGCGAAGGTACCATTCCTCGGGCAATCATCTCCCTCATCCTCCTTCCTCGCAGATCCTAAGACCCCACAGATCCCTCAACACCTTGGGGCCACCAACAAGAGATGTGGGTAAGAGGGTGCTCTTTGCCCAGCTGGAGACACCTGCTGCCCCAGCAGGGGGCATCCACATTCTGTACACCTCACGGTGCCCAACCCGGACCCCCTGGCCTCTTGTCCGCTGGGGCCTCCTGCCAGGGGCACTTACTCTCCAGGTTTTTCTAGTTTTGGCCCAGGGCAAGTCATGGAATTCTGGTTGATCTGAATTGGCTGTTCATCTAAAATAAAATGACATGAGAAGAATGTCAGTCCACATGTCTGTCCACTGTCCCTCCCCACGTCTGTCCTCAACATGCAGAGCTGAACCTGTGGCCCAGGACCAGCATGTGGGCTCTGCCTTCCTCTTGCAGAGACCCCTGTGAACACTCAGCACACCCAGGCACTGTGCAGTGCTCTGCTGTGTAACAGGAACAGGCAGGCAGAGTCCCTGCTCTCACAAGACTCACCTTTAGGGATTGCAGGGGACACAGAAAACAAAATAAAAACAGGACAAAACAGTTGACAGAATGCAACGTGCTGTGATATAAATGACCAGAGGAGGTGAGGGGACCAGAGGGGAAGGGACAGCCGCTTCGCTATGGGTGACTTCTCCTATCTTGTACACACAATTTCTCGTCTAGAGGAACTGAAACATTTGTACATGAAATGATGCAAGGCCAGGGATTTACTTCAAAATACTCTGTGGTAAAGGTCCCAAGGAAAGCAGGTTGGGGCAGGTTGAGAATTATTGAAAGTAGGTGATGGCTGCTTCATCTTCATTGCACAATTCTTGTTATTTTGAATACTGTTGAAAACTTCCATGAAAAATACATTCCCTCTGAGGAGGTGACATTTCAGCTGAGATTAAAAAGATCAGGAGCCAGCCGGACTAAGATCCCAGGTAAGAGTGCTTGGGGCTGAGAGAGTGGCGTGTGCCAACGCCCTGGGCAGTGACTCACTGACCTTGTCAAGGAGGGAAAGAAGGGACCCAGGACAGGGGCAGGGCCTCGTGGGCCCTGGGAAGGGGCTGGGTTTTATTTCTTGTGCAGTGCATCTATCCACATTGGGGAGATCCAGGATATATTTTGCACATGGAGGCAACAATTCTTGCTGGTGGACTGGATGTGGAGAGGAGGCTGGGAGGAGTCAAAGGTGACATTTGAGTGTTGCCAGAACAACTGGGTGGACAGTGACACCGTTTACCACGATGGGGAAGCCTGAGGAGGGGACTGAGTTTTTGTTTTTAAGTCTGTAATTTTGTTTTCTAATTTTTATTTATGTATTTTTTTATTCATTTGTGTGGGAGTGTGGTGGGTTCAGGAGAGATTCGTAACATGTAGACATGGAACCTTCTCACTCCTGAGCCCACATCCTTTCCATACCTCCTGAACTGTGGGGGAGGGCTGCGTCTGCCTGATGGCTTTGCTCCAGCGGTCCACCCACTGGGCTCGGCTGCCAGGACCCAGGCTTCCCAGGGCCCAGCAACTGCCTTGCCAACCTGGGACTGGCAGAACCTGTGGTATTGATCTGTTTAGCCAAGGATAATGATTTCAAAACCATTATGTCATTCTTTTTCCTTTAAAAACTTTTCTCTGTTTTTTGTTTTTTTTTTAACCTCCCTAAATTCGCACACAGTTTATTCTGGAATGTGTTTTCCTGTTGCAATGCCCTGTTCCTGAATAAATAGTATTTCTGTTTAGAGAGACTCTCTCTGCTAGTTACTTAGGTTGACAAAAATTGCATCCGGGTACTTCCAGAAGCCAGAACCAGGTTCTGCCCCTGCTGCCCCACAGGGACACATGCAGGACAGAGGGAGGGAAGTCTCTCCCTCTCCTATACCTCCAGGCTGGCATCAGAGGCCAGGGAAGGCACGCTGTCATCTAGTGGGGGGCGGAGGAGAGGCGTGTTCAGTGGTGGCCAACACTCCAGGGACATTTTCCAGAGATATCTTCCTAATAGTGAAAACAGGTTTCAAGGTTGTTCTCAATTAAAAAAAAAAAAAGCTTCTTGTCTACTACTGGACCAGCCATCAACCAGGAGCGAATGGCCATCTACACAGGTGCCCAAAGCTGTGGCATGAGCTTCCTGCCGTGAGACGTCGGTGCCGGCCTGTGAATGGAGAGGTAGACTGGGAACCTCCAGGATGGGAAGACAGTACACCCACAGGCCCACAGAGAAGGCAGATGAATTCACCTCATGGAGGTAGGCTGGGTACCCCTTTCTGCAAGAGCTGTCATCACAGAGAGGCAGAAGTCCCTGGCAGGGCAGGGAGATCGCCTGGGTCTGCTCTCCCGCCCTCCAGCGTGAACTGTATGGCCCTGGGCAAGCTCTTCCATCATGCTTCTCTCTGGTTCTCCATCCATACAGGAAAACTGTCAGAACTAAAATGGAGTCACTTGTGTTAAAAAAAAAAAATCCATGACAAATAGGGCTGAGAAAGGCCACAAAGAGAGGGTTTTATCCCATATTCCTGATAACAAAAACTATCAGAAAGGACTTTGCTAAAACCATAACCTTCCACTAAAGCCACTGCAAACTTAACACAAAATAGACTCCCACAGCAACACGTGCCCAGAACTGCCTGTCCAGCCGTGGGCTAGTGTCACCCTGCTATTGATATTTTCGGATAAGGGTAATGGTCTCAAAACAATTTTCTAAGCTTCATTTCTCCTTTAAAAGCCTTGGTCTTCTTTTACCTCCCTGACTATGCACGTTACCGTGACACACGTATTCCCAGCGCAGGGCACTGCTCCTGAACAAATACTGTTTTGTTTTAGAGAGAAACTCTGTTGTTTCCGGAAGTAGGACCTGGAGTAGGGCCGCTATTGGAAGAAATCAGCGATTCTTGAAACTGGCGTGCAGTCCTCACTCGCGCCCTCGGAGCGCTCTGCTTCTGTGACTTGCCTTTTCTGCCCTGGAGAGTCTTCTCTCAGGCTGAGCCTCCTGCTTTTGGGTAGAAGCTCTTCACTTATTCAGCATTTGATTTGGATAAGGCCACTGTAAGCCAAAGACCTTACATCCCTCCTGAGATGAAAACAATTCTTTGTCTTTTCCGGTAAATTCTTTCTGGTATAATGACAAGTGCCTTTCTGATTTGAGCACCCTTGTTTCTACATAATTTATGTTTGTTTTTGAGGCATGTCTTTTGTGGCAAATTCACTTTTAGTTCTGCTTGCCTAATTAAATATTTTGTTTGATCTGCACGCCTGGGGTAAAATCTCTGTGAGCACTGATTTCGGTTTGGTTCTGTGTGTCTGTAATTGATTTGGCTCTTTTCTCTTGCTTGCTTCTGAAAATCTTTGCTTGTAAAAATCAGCATTCTAAGTAATGGATGCAGGATGGCTCACTAAAAGCCAGTAGGGCAGTTGCCTCTGTCCAAAGCACCTGTCCAAACTCCTGACCTCTCCTGACAGAAGATTTGCAGGATTTTCTTTGCACTGGAGAGATTAAAAAGAAAAGGCATGGGATTCTCAAGTATTAAGACATGCCAGATTTTCTGGGATTCCAGCCAACTACATATTATAGCCCATTTCTGTGCACATTTTAAACTGATGGGCAAATTCCATCAAGGAAAGTTCAGAGCCAAATAGTCATTATTCAAACTCTCTAAAAAACTCTGCCAATATAGAGTTAACGTGCAGAATCTTCTAAGTTCTGTTTCTATCTCTATTTTATTCTATATGCTTCAGATCTTCAGACTTTTCTACTGGTATTGAGATAAGTTCATTGCTTGTGGTATTCCAGCCAAGATTTTTTAAAAAAGTGTTAAAGGGTTTTCAAAGTAATGGCTTTACAAATTACAAAAGCTCCGTGGTAAACAACAACCTAGATGTATTTTGGAAATGTAAATTTTGGTTTGTCTAACTAATAATTATCGTGATGGAGCAGTTCATTAAAATGTGAATAGTCTAATAAAAGGACTAGGTAAATGTTTACAAAAGTTAGGTTCTCAGATTAAACACGTCAAAATCTTGAACTCAGAGCAATAATATATCTCAGTCTAGTATAAAATTTTTGCTTTGTCTGACATGCAGGGATAAAAAAAACAGCAAAAAAAAAAAAAAAAAAAAAAAAAGGAAAGGAAAATCCAATACTATAAAACTGCTATGATACTTTCCTTCTGTTTCAAAAAAAAGACTATCAAAGAAAAGATACAGTCAGGCTATTTGGAGATTTTGTTTTTATTATATAATTCAACCAGTCATAGCTAAATGTAAACATTGAAAATGTAACTCTAAATTCATTCAAACCTGAACAAATTTAAAAAAGGGTAAAAGGAGTTGTTAAAAATTAAACTGCTATAAAAAGTTTTACTCAAAATTTTTATCAGTAGCCCTCATTAGATTACTGATAGGAGCAAATAAAGTTTAGCCATGTTAACAGTTACCTATTTCGTCAGAAATATAATTTTTATTCAATAGGCTTTCATTTTTTATGTTTTCAAAATTTATTTTAATTAAATTAGTTAGTTTATTTATTTTTGAGATGGGGTCTCACTCTGTCACCCAGCCTGGAGTGCAGTGGTATGATCTTGGCTCACTGCAACCTCCACTTCCCAAGCTCAAGTGATCCTCCCATCTCAGTCTCCCAAGTAGCTAGGAATACAGGCCTGCACCACCATGCCCAGCTAGTTTTTTTTGTATTTTTGGTAGAGATGGGGTTTTGTCAAGTTGCCCAGGGTGGTCTCAAACTCCTGAACTCAAGAGATCTGCCCACCTTGGCCTCCCAGAGACCTGGGATTATAGGCATGAGCCACCGTGTCTGGTCACAACAGGTTTTTATTAACTGGTTAGTTTGTATGTTTCATTGTCTTATGACTAACATTCTAAAATGTAAACTATAAAATCTTTGTGTGTGTGTGTGTATGTACATGTTTAGGTGTGTTTACACATACGTACAAGTGTCATGTTGTGTCTACATGGTAAAATCTGACATAGTCAACCAGAAATCCCTTAAGGAATTCTGTTTAGATTGACTTAAATAAAAGGGTGCTCATATAAAATATGTGGTAATTAACCTCAATGTGCTTGAGTCCACATTACTTAAGTACATCTTTCATAAATAATCTGGTTTAACCATTTTTGGTAAGATAAAAATGTTCTCAAGATTGTCAGCATACCTTTTTGCCTGGGTTTACTGGTCAGTTTTATATTTGCTAAATACTTTATGGTGTCAGGGTTTGGCACAAAGGTTTTAAAACTACAAACTCAGCCTAAAAGAGAATGATCTTTGTGCATGCTTTTGGTAAGTAAGACTAATTTAATATTTTTGATTTAATGAAAACAGCTGTATCTTTTCAGTTATCAGCAAAATACCCAATATTTAATTATAAGGTTCTTAATTAGGTGAACACCTGATATTTACAGGGTATAAAAATGGTTGACAGAAAAATAATTTGAAAAGGTTCTAGTTTTGTCTACTATCTCAACGTTCATAGGTAATCTAGATAAATTATTAAAAATAAATGAGGCAAATGTAAATGGGGTAAACATTTATAAATAAACTTTTCATGTGATTTAAGATCTTAAGATGATGTTATGTTAAATTTATTTATGTATTTATTTCACAGTTAGCTCATTTATTGAAATTCACAGCAGGGTATACATTTTAAAATGGGAAAGGAAAGGGAATTAAGGTGCTCAGTGGTTGTTAAATTTGTATTGCAGCAGTTTTTGGGGAACTGGTGGTGTTTTGTTACATGGATAAGTTATTTAATGATAACTTCTGAGATTTTGGTGCACCCATCACCCAAATACTGAACACTGTACCCAATGGGTAGTCTTTTAACCCTCACCCACTTTCCACCCTTCTCCTCAAGTCCCCAAAGTCCACAGTATTATTCTTATGCCTTTGCTTCTTCATAGCTTAGCTCTCACTTATAGGTGAGAACATCTGATGTTTGAGTTTACATTCCTGAGTTACTTCACTTAGAATAACGATCTCCAACTCCATTCAGGTTGCTGTGAATGCTTTTATTTTGTCACTTTTTATGACTGAGTAGTATTCCATGGTGTGTGTTTGTGTGTGTGTGTGTGTGTGTGTATGTGTGTGTGTATGTATATATACCACCTTTTCTTTATTCACTCACTGATTGATGGGCATTTGGGCTGATTACAAACTTTTGAATTTGCAAATTGTGCTGCCATGAACATGCATGTGCAAGTGTCTTTTTTAATAAAATGACCTTCTTTTCCTTTGGGTAGATATCCAGTAGTGGGATTGCTGGACCAATTGGTAGGTCTACTTTTAGTTCTTTAGGGACTCTCCATACTGTTTTCTGTAATGGTTGTACTAGTTTACATTCCCACCAGCAGTGTAAAAGTGTTTCCTTTTTGCCACATCCATGCCAACATGTATTATTTTTTGATTTTTTAAATTATGGCCAGTCTTGCAGGAGTAACGTGGTATTGCATTGTGGTTTTGATTTGCATTTCCCTGATAATTAGTGATGTTGAGCATAGACATTCTCAAAAGAAGATATACAAATGGCCAACAAACATATGAAGAAATACATTGTAAATGGATGTGGGATTTTGTTGTGTTTTTTCTGTGTCTATTGAGGTGATTATGTGATTGTTGTTTTTAATTCTGTTCATATGTTGTATCACATTTATTGACTAGGGTGTCTTAAACTATCCCTGAATCCCTGGTATGAAACCCACTTGATCCTGGTGGTTTATCTTTTTGATATGCTGTTGGATTCAATTACCTAGTATGTTGTTGAGGATTTTTGCATCTATGGTTGTCAGAGATATTGGTCTGTAGTTTTTCTTTTTGTTATATCCTTTTCTGGTTTTGGTATTAGGGTGATACTGGATTCATAGAATGATTTAGGGAAGATTCCCTCTTTCTCTGTCTCTGTCTTCTGGAATAGTTTTAATAGAACTGATACCAATCCTTCTTTGAATTTCTGATAGCATTCAGCTGTGAATCCATCTGGTCCTAGACTTTTTTGTTGGCAATTTTTAAATTACTGTTTCAGCTTCACTGCTTGTTATTGGTCTGTTCAGAGTTTCTAGTTCTTCCTGTTTTAATCTAGGAGGGTTGTATATTTCCAGGAATTCATTCATTCCTCTAGGTTTTCTAGTTTGTTCACATAAGGGTGTTCATAGTAGCCTTGAATCATTTTCTGTTTCTGTGGTATTTGTTGTAATATCTCCCATTTCATTTTGAGCTTATTTGGGTCTTCTCTCTTATGTTTTTTTTTTTTTTTTTTTTGGTTAATTTCACTAAAGGTCTATCAGTTTTTTTCCTTCTCAAAGAACTAGCTTTATGTTTCATTTATCTTTTGTAATTTTTTGTTGCAATTTCATTTGGTTCTGCTCTGATCTTTGTTATTTTCTTTCTTCTGCTGTGTTTGGGTTTGGTCCGTTCCTGTTTCTCTAGTTCCTTGAGGTGTGACCTTATATTGTCTATTTGTGTTCTTTCAGACTTCTTGCTGTAGGCATTTAATGCTATAAACTTTTTTCTTAGCTTTTGCTGTATCACAGAGGTTTTAATAGGTTGTGTCACTATTATTGTTCAGTTCAAAGAATTTTAAAATTTCCTCTTGGTTTCATTGCTGACCCATCAATCATTCAGGAGTTGATTATTTAATTCCCTTGTATTTGCATGTATTTGCATGGTTTTGAGGTTTTTTTTTTTTTTTTTTTTGAATTTTAATTCCAATGTTATTCCCCTTTTATCTAAGGGAGCACTTGATATAATTAGGATTTTCTTAAATTTATTGAGACTTGTTTTGTGGCCTAATATATGATGATTTGGCCTATCTTGAGGAATATTCCATGTGCTGGTGAATAGAATGTATATTCTGCAATTGTTGGGTAAAATGTTCTGTAAATACCTGTTAAGTCCATTTGTTCTAGGGTATAGTTTAAGTCAATTTTTCTTTGTTGACCTTCTGTCTTGATAACCTGTCTAGTGCTCTTGGGAGTATTGAAGTCCCCCACTTTTATCATGTTGCCATCTATCCCATTTCTTAGGTCTAGTAGTAATTGTTTTATAAATTTGGGAGCTCCAGTGTTAGGTGCATATATATTTAGGATTGTGGTATTTTCCTGTTGGACTAGTCCTTTTATTATTATATAACTGTCCCTCTTTGTCTTTCTTAACTGTTATTACTTTAATGTCTGTTTTGTCTGATATAACAATAGCTATTCCTGCTCACTTTTGTTGTCCATTTCTGTGGAATATCTTTTCTACCTCTTTACCTTAATTTAATATGAGTCCTTATGTGTTAAGTGAGTCTCTTGACAAGTATCACAAAACAGATACTTGTTTTATGAATCCTTATCCATTGTGCCGTTCTGTATCTTTTAAGTTTTCTCTTATAGGTTACCTGATGCCTTTGCCTCATAGCTCTCAAAAATTTTTCTTTTATCTCAACTTTAGCTAATCTGATGACTATGCGTTTATGTGATGATCGTTTTGCAATGAATTTTCCAGATGTTCTTTCAGATCCTTGCATTTGGATGTCTATGTCTCTAGCAAGACCAGGAAAGTTTTCCTCCATGATACTCTCAAAAGTTTTGCAAACTTTTAGATTTCTCTTCTTCCTCAGTAACAGCAATTATTCTCAGGTTTGGTCACTTAACATAATCCTAAACTTCTTGGAGGCTTTGTTCCTTTTTTAAAAAATTCTTTTTTCTTCGTCTTTTAAAAATTGGGTTAATTCAAAAGCCTTGTCTTTGAGCTCTGAAGTTCTTTCTTCTTCTGTGATTCTGTTGTGAAACTTTTCAGTGTATTTTGCACTTCTTTAAGTGTGTCTTTCATTTCCAGAAGTTGTGATTGTTTTTTATTTATGCTACCTGTTTCTGTGGAGGTTTTTTTTTTGGTCCATATCCTATATATATTTTAAATTTCTTTAAGTTGGTTTTCACCTTTCTCTGGTGCCTCCTTGAGTAGCTTAGTAATAAACCTTCTGAATTCTTTTTCTGGCACTTCAGAGAATTCTTATTGGTTTGGATCCATTGCAGGTGATGCAGTGTGATCTCTTGGGGTTGTTAAAGAACTTTGTTTTGTCATATTACCAGAATTGTTTTTTTCTGGTTCCTTCTCATTTGGCTATACTATGTCAGAGGAAAGATCTGAGGCTTAAGGCTGCTGTTCAGATTCTTTTGTCCCATGAGGTGTTCCCTTGATGTGGTGCTCTCCCCCTTCCCCTAGAGATGGGGTCTTCTGAGAGCCAGACTGCAGTGATTGTTACTGCTCTTTTGGTCTGGCCATCCAGTGAGACTACCAGACTCTGGGCTGGTATCAAGGAGTGTCTGCAAAGAGTCCTGTGATGTGATTCATCTTCAGATCTCCCAGCACCTGCTCCAGTGGAGGTAGCAGGGGAGTGAGGTGGACTCTGTGAGGGTGCTTGGTTGTAGTTTTGATTAGTGTGCTGGTTTTCTTGAATGCTAGTTACGCTAGCAGTGAAGTTGTCATGTGGACAGACTCAGGACATCTGATTAGCCAGGATGTTACAGGTGGTGGAATTAGCTATTGTTTTCTCTTTTCTTGGAGCAGGGTCATTCTGTTATGAGTTGCTGAAATGGCTTGGGTTGGTGGCCCTCTAGTCAGGAAGTGGCTCTTTCAAGAAAGTATTCGCTGCTATAGTAAGGGGGTTATACAAGTTTGCCCTAAGGTCACCTGGATAAGTATTCAGGTTTCTCAGGCGATGAGTCTGATACATTTACTTAGTAATACTGATTAAATATCTGGATTATTTCCAAATAAGATTTTAAAAAGAAACAAATTGCTTAACATAAATGTATGGTGGTTCTTGGTTTCTTAAATTTTATAGGAAGACTAAATATATTTGGGTATATTAAAAGACATAAAAATTATGTTATGGAGAAACGTATTTTTGAAGTAAACTGCAAATCAGGATGAGGAGTTGACCTTTACACACTACAGACAGGTTTCTTCAAGACATTGAAACAAGACTCCATAGCATAATGAGACTCTTACACTCCTTAACACTATCTTCCCCACTTGGCAAGACAATGGAGTAATTGAAATTTCACAATCAGTGCCTTTTGCTTGTGACAGAACCTGACTTAAGAGATCCTTTGGTATACATTGGTTAAATAAGAAAATGTCTGTACTATTGCTAATACTACATGCCATACCTGGATAAATTCCTCTGGGAAAGTCAATACCAATATATACAAAATGAAAAACCAGACTACATGGTTAAAGATGATCTCACCTCATTCCCCATGTTCATTTCATTCATTCAGTTGGTTGTCTTTAAGCCTAGGTTCAGAGCTCAGAACTGTTAATATTCTGCAAACTGTATTTCCCATTTTTAAACTTTTTATCTGTTACTGGTTATGTTTTTGCAGAAGTACAACTTGTAACAGAATAATGCTAGCCCAACACTTTGAGATGTGAAAGGAAAATAAATCTTGGGGCCCCCAAATCACTGAGCTAAGGGGAAAATTCAAGCTGGGAACTGCTTATGGCAAACCTGCCTCCCATTTCTATTCAAAATCACCCCTCTGCTCACTGAGTTAAATGCATATCTGATTGCCTTATTTGGAGAGGCTAATCAGAAACTCAAAAGAATGCAACCATTTGTCTCTTATCTATCTATAACCTGGAAGCCCCCTCCCTACTTTGAGTTGCTGTCTTTTCCGATTGAACCAATGTTCATCTTACATATGTTGACTGATGTCTCATGCCTCTCTAAAATGTATAAAACCAAACTGGGCTCTGACAACCTTGGGCATATGTTGTCAGGACCTCCTGACTCAGGCTGTCTCATGGGTACATATCCTCAACCTTGGCAAAACAAACTTTCTACATTAACTGAGACCTGTCTCAGATATTTGAGGTTCACACTTTTGGCAATCACAGAGGGATTCTGAGTGAAGGTACCCCCTGACCTTTGACAAATCTCCTATTGGTGCTTGGTACCAACATGAACTAACTTTAAGGCTCAAACCAATAGGACAATTTGCTGAGGTGTGGGAACATTCCCTCCATAGAATCCCTGATATCTCCCAAATTTGGTGTATATCTAAAGTTTATTTTGCTGTACAAGTCCCCCACTTTTTTTGGAGTTCTATTTGCTTCCAACAGGAAGGCAAGATTTCCTGCTTCCATTATGATGGAAGGCAGATAATTCTCTTACGGAGTTTGAGCTTGCTCTCAGCAGGGAAGATGAGTTCAAGTTTTTTCTTGCTTCTAGGACGGTAGAGAGTAGTTTTCAGCCTGAGACCCACCCCAAAGTAAATAGCTGAATTGAGGCTTTGTCTTGGCTAAAGTTTAACAACCGGCTGGTCTGAATTTCTTCCTTACCATTAGAGCACTCAGTGATCATATTGTTGGTGTTTTTTGTTGTTGTTTGTTCCAGTCTTTCTCCCTTCAGATTTGACTAACTTTACCTGACTTGGTCAAATTCGAGTGAGAATTTCAAACTGTGGGTAACAAAGCCTTTTTAATTTGGCTAAAATTCCAGCTGCAAAAGAGGAAAAAAACCCTGAAAAACTATGCACTTGGTTTCTGTGTTTGCTTCCTGTATTAACAAAACAAGTGTTCTTTTGTTTACTTTTCTTCCATCCTATATCTCCCTCCCTCTTTGCTCTCTGTTGTACCAAAAAATCTAGAGAGTGCTTCTAATGACTTAAACCTCTTTAGAGAATTCATAACAAAAGTGCCACTCACCCCTTTTGGAGTGTTCTGTTTTCTATGGGGAGTTTCCGAGAGTCATGAGCAGATTTTTCTTAGGTCTAAAGTTCTATTTCCCTGCATTGCATGACCTGACCTCTTTGGCTTTGAGGGTACCAGGGATGATCTAGTACTGTGAGAGGATTTGACTTTGGCACGTGTGATGGTGGATGAGAGCTATAAAGTTAAGTGTGGTAAGTACAGTTTACAGGAAGTGTCCTTGGATGTAGTTTTTTGTTTTTCTCCTAGGAAGTTGTTGAAGATCCTCATTCTCATTTGGAGATACATTCTAAAGTCTCTTCTCTATTGCTTTTTCTCCCAAAATTAATCCTGATTCGTCTTCTCTGTGTGCATTTCCATGCGGAACTGAACTGTTGTTTTCATAGGTAGATGAGAGACTCAGTTTTCTCAGCTCTGAAGAGAAAGGGCATTTTTCTTCTCTCAGTTGAAAGGTGCCCTGGGTGACCAGGGACCTTGTGGGAGTATCTGGGGTTGACCACCGGTGATGTGCAGTGGCCATACAGGGAAATCCCCAGCAAAAGTCAATTTACAAAAGGCTCATCTAGGAAACACATATAAGGGCTGATCACCCGGCATTTTGAGCAGAGGTTATATATAAACATATACATATATATATATATATATAAGCTGAGACATGTAAGAGGGTATAAATGACTCAGCAGTGACACAATGTGGAGTCCTACCCACAAGCAGCATGCACCAATCCACCACACAAAATCTCTAGGCCACAGCTCAGTTCCTCCTTTTAAGAAAAAACTGGGAAATAAATAATCTAAGAATGAGGAGAAACAAGAAGAATGACCCCCATTTGAGCACTCCATAGGTTTTATGGCACCTCTACTTGCCAGAGTTTATGTAAAATGGAAGTAATATATTTTTGGGCATATTTACATTAAGAAGAAAGAGCCCTAAGGTTGACCTGCAAACTATAGAGTTCCTAAGTTCTCTTTTTCTCTATTTACTTTTCTGCCTGTTTCTGCTGTTAGTTTTCTATTAAGATAAAAACCACTGTTTGAATCCAACAGTTTTTTTTCCAGTGAATTTGTATTTACCTCATGGCTAAAGTTCTGAAGTAAAAGCTATAGGATTTTTGTGTATGTGCGTGCATACATTTAAAAGGCCTTTATAATTTTCCATAATTTTATGTTTAATTGGCAATAAAATCCATTTAATTTCCCTCTAGCACACCAGACTTTTTTCTCTCCATATCTTATGATGTAAATTTTGCTATTTGATTTTCACCTGAGTCATTTCCTTTAATACGCAAATTTAAGGCTATTTAGCTGACAAGTGCCTAGGGTAGTGAAACAGGTTATCAAGAACTTGAAAGTCTAAGATAGTAAAAGAAAGTTCTTTATGAATCTATAAGACGTACTTCTGTCGACATGCCTAATACATCTATGTATCTATAAGTCATGTATACAAGATTTCACTACTCAAAATATATAAAAGAATTCTAATTAATTGGCTTAAGAAAATAAAAGTGCTTGAATCAAATACTTTATCAGGAAAAAATAAAAGACTAGTCAAATCCTTTTTTAAGTTTCTGTAACTTAAGTAAAATCTTCAAAAAAAATAAGCTAGCTTTAAAATTATTGGTAAAGTAATATTAGAAATGTCTTAAAAATTGCCAGCATGCATTTTTGTTTACACTTATTAATCAAACAATTTCATACTTATCCCTGACAAATACTATAAGGTGTCAAAATTTGGCATAGGAGTCACAAAACTATAAACCTAGCCCCAAAGAGAATGATCTTTGCTTATGTAATTCAATAAATAAGACATTGATATTGGCTTAATGAAAATAGCTACATCTTGAATATAGTGAGATTACCAAAACTTCTAATCTTATGGCTTTAGGTAGTCTAGTTCACAGGCTTGTTTTGTGAAAAAACTGTTAAAGTAAGTTCTTTATAGAGTTCCTCCCTGATGCCCAGAAATGAACAAGGAAAGCTTGGAGGTTAGAAGCAAGATGGAATCAGTTAGGTCAGATCTTTTTCATTGTGTAAGTTATAATTTAGCAATGGAGGTTTCAAAACTTTAAATGATAACTGTCACAATTTTCATAAATAAGCTAGGTAAATGATTAAAATAATTGGATAAATGTAATGGGATAAATACTTACAGCTAAACTCATCATAATTTAGAATCTAAAGTTATACTAAATTAAATAATAGGTATTTCATTATTTGAATATTTTCCAATCAAAATATATTGTAGGAAAACATTCTTTCAAAAAAATGTGTGTCCTTTATAAAAAAGTCAGCAATTTTTGTCTAATTGAAACTTTATTTAAAGGTTATGTACAAAACAAGGTTAAAGGAACCAGAAAAAAAGAGAGATGTAAAGAAAGTTATGAAAATAAAGAGGTTTTTTTTTTTTGGCAATTGAAATTTTAATTTTATATGAGAATAAAAATTTTAATTTTATATGAGAAAGAATATGCTATTGTAAATTTAATCCTAGAATAAAATGACTCATAGTTTAAGAAGGAGGATATTCAGGACAAACCAAAAAGCCCAAGTATGTCATGAAAGGTCGTGTAAGTCACAATAAGAGGATTTGTTTAAATATTTTTTTTTATATGATCAAGTTGTCTATAATTAAAAGGAAATTGGCCTTTCTAGAGATTGGGCTTGATGTTAAAGAAAAATACTTACATACTAAATAATTGGCTAGAACAATAAAATTTTCTCAAGGGGTTGGTTTACTCTTAATAAATTATAAGAGATTATATATATTTTTACCTCAAAGTTCAACTTTTATGACATGATGCTGTTTTTGGTTTTCTCTCCCCTTTTAAAGGGTGAAAAATAGTAACATTTTCATTCAACACATTTTCAGCTTGTATAAGTTTTTTTTTCCTCAAAGTTCTGTTTGTTGTGACCTGATGCTAACAATGTTTTCTTAATGGTCTAAAGGAAATGCTTTCTTCCAACGTAATATTCTGTGCCGTACAGAGGCTCTTTTCTTTTGCCTTTTGGTAATTGGCCTAATACATTTTATGATTTATTAGAACAATTCCTATGCCATTATGATTAAGTTTTGGTTTGCTTAGGAAAAAAACAGACATTTTAACATTAAAGTTGTTACATCCGTGAGTCCTCATGACATTAAGTTATGCTGCTTTCATTCCTGGGTCTAAAAAGGACACCAAGTCCTGTTAAATCTTAAACACTAACAACAATTAAAGCCTCATCTTCAGGGCAGGTAGAAGATGCCAATAAAAATAAGCTGCATTCTGGAGATGCAGGGCAAGAAATTAAAGCTATTCAACTCCTTAAGGCCCAGGGACTATTTCAGAGGAGGTGGGCATGTGAGATTGTAAGGGCCAATGTTAAGAGCTAAAATAAGCTCAGTTTTTCCTATAAATTAATTATTAATGTCAAAGGCACACTGATGCAAGACCAGCATATAGGCCCCTGGATCAGATTAATAAGGTTTTCTTAAAGCATTAACTGATGCCTTAATAAGGTTATAAAAGGACTATGAAAGTTATATGTTACGGTCAAGATTTAAATTTTCTAGGTTGTTTATAAAATTTAGAAAAATTTAACTGACTTCATGCTGTTTTTATTAGGGCTTCTTGTTTAGAAAATTAAGTCTTCTTGCTCAAAGAAGAAAGGTTTTTACCTTTAAAAAAAAAATCCTTGAGTTATCACTTTTGTCAAATAAATGACTTATTTTACAAAGACCTGTGATATTGAGTGTTTTAAACCTTTGATATTTGACAAACTTTCCAAAATCAATGGGTGCCACCATTTCCCAGGAGTGGACTTGTGGGCTTCAGGTCCTGAGGTCTCAAGGAAAGGGGAAACTGAGGCCAAGGTGGGCAGATGCAGCTGTGAGTGCAGACCCAGTCCTAAACCCAGCCTTACTGAGGGGGAAGCCCTGTTCTGAGATGCTCTTGGGGGCACAGGCAGATTGTTACTTCCCCACTTGGCAGATGAAGGGAGGGGTAGCCGAGTTTCCCATGCCTTCTTCCACTTGTCCTCATGGCCTCTAACTCCACAGCGTCTACAGAGAGCAGTCAACAAGGGCTGGGAGACTTGGCTGGCTGTGAGAAAAGGTGGCATTGTATGGGAAATACGTGACTCAGAGGAACCGAGGAGACAACTCACCAATGACATTGCTTAGGGTGAAGATAAATCTGCAAATAACTTCTTTTGGTTTCTTTATATTCTGAAAGCCATTTCCACGAATAAGCACTTCGTATGGTTCTGCAAGGAAAACATTCAAAAGTCTGAGTGAGGAAGAGTGGGGGGCTGCCTCCCCTCTGACCTCCCTATTCCTGGATATCCTCCCCAAAAACTGAATTCCCAGAGGCTCCTGAAAGGAAGGAGCTCTGTCGGAACCAACGTCTGTGTGTCCACCAAGCCAAATCTTCATCCGGTATCACTGAGGGTCCAGGAGGAGGCAGCTGGGCCTTGAGTACTCAAGGGCCCTGTCCCCACCCTCCCTGAACCAACAAGCTCAGAAAAGGCCTTGGCCCCTGCGCAGGGCGGCTCAGCGTGCTGTTCCCTCCCTGAAATCTGCGGTGCTCCCTCCGGCCCCAGGGGTGCAGGT
>CAUYLG010029501.1:0-17016 GCA_963573385.1 Cacajao melanocephalus | reverse complement strand
TATTTCTCCACATCCTCTCCAGCATCTGTTGTCTCCAGATTTTTTAATGATCGCCATTCTAACTGGCATGAGATGGTATCTCAATGTAGTTTTGATTTGCATTTCTCTAATGACCAGTGATGATGAGCATTTTTTCATATGTTTCTTGTCCTCATATATGTCTTCTTTTGAAAAGTGTCTGTTCATATCCTTTGCTCACTTTTGAATGGATTTGTTTGCTTTTTCTTGTAAATCTATTTTAGTTCTTTGTAGATTTCGGATATAAGTCCTTTGTCAGCTGGGTAGATTGCAAAGCTCTTTTCCCATTCTGTTGGTTGCCAGTTCACTCTAATGATTGTTTCTTTTTCTGTGCAGAAGCTCTGGGGTTTACTTAGATCCCATTTGTCTATTTTGGCTTTTGTTGCCAATGCTTTTGGTGTTTTAGTCATGAAGTCCTTGCGTATGCCTATGTCCTGAATGGTTTTGCCTAGGTTTTCTTCTAAGGATTTTATGGTGTTAGGTCTTATGTTTAAGTCCTTAATCCATCTGGAGTTAATTTTAGTGTAAGGTGTCAGGAAGGGGTCCAATTTCTGCTTTCTACACATGGCTAGCCAGTTTTCCCAACACCATTTATTGCTCTTTATTGAAGGTAAATCTTGCTCTCATGGTGTCTCCAGACCTGAAACATAGTAAAGAAAAGTAATTCAAGTCAGGATTTAAATATGTGAAATTCCAAGAGTACCAACTAGGAGACTCTTTGGAAGATAGAATATAAACTAAAAAAAAGAGAGAGAGAAAAACCAGAAACAGAAATTGTTAATGCTACTTTTTTTGAGACCAATGAAACTTGCTTTTATTTGGCCCCTGTAGAGTACATTTTAAAACCATCAGGCATGTTGCAGATGCACTCTAGACATTTTCTGACAACACAGAAGTATTTTTCAGGATCTGATCACAGTAACAGAGGCTGGAGCACACCATTTGCTACCATCTTAGGTGGGCTGAGTTCAACCCAAAAAGTTGAATGGACAAGATGAATAAATCGCCATTGCAGCAGGTTTGAAAGCAGAGGATGTACCTGTTCTGACGTGTGCATCCATTTCAAGCAAGGCAATAGGAGGCTACTATATAACCCTGTGAGCTGCACATCAGTCAGCTGAGAATTCTCAAGTCTGTCCTTAGAAAAGGAAAAAGAGGACACTGGAAAAGCTGTACTTTTTAAACCTTCAGAGGACTCAAATGCTCCTACTGACATATGTCCTCCCTCATCTCTCCATCTCAAGAAATTCACAATGAACTAAGCACTTTTAAACACAAAGGGCACCAATTAAGTCCAGATGGTATATATAGAAGCCATCTATTCTATGTAAATGGTGTGTCAACACCAGTCCTTATATCATGTGCTCTGAAAATATACCTTATGTATTTTTCTCTATCAGAGCACAAATATGACACATATGATTACTCACTTCAAATATTGATTCTAACAATTTAACTTTAAAAATGATTTAATTCACAGATGTACTTTAATTATTATGAGTCACATATTTTCATTGTTTTGCTGTTATCAATGAGGTTAAAAAAAACTACATCTTTTATTCTTTTTTGTGTAAGATTAAATCAAAGAGAGTTCATTGAGGAAAATAAAAAAGTTGGAGAAACACACTCAGATTGTTAATAGCAACTGAGAGTTTCCTTCATACTATTATTTTAAAAGTAACTTCACTATAAAGATAACAAGAAAGCTTCCTGGGACTTCATTCTCTTTCTTATAAAAGATTGTTCCAAATTTTCATCTTTTTTAGGTTACTTCCAAAATAATCATCTTGAAACAAAATTCTCTTCAAAATGTAGATAAATAATATTTCAAAGCATGATCTAATTTAAAACTTTAGTGTTCAATTTTTAAGGCAGGTGAAGAGTAGAAATGTGGTGGTTCATCTAAACTACCAGATACCCCAGAACATCTGGACTAGCCCAGGTAACAGGCCACAGCCTAAGAAAAAACCTCAGGAGCAATGGATCTGAGTAACATTATTACCACAGAAGGAAGGAGAAAATATAGGTGGAATTAGGCAATGCTTTTTCTTTCAGGAGATTTGGAATAACTTTTGAAGAGAGGAAGACTCCTTAATGCCACCCTATAGAAAGGAAGTATTCACCCTGAGAGGTTTTCCAAGACCTAGCCTGGAGTAGAATAAATCTGGGAACACACATACTCCTGAGGAGAATCTCAGTATGTCTGGGTGAAGTTTCATGGCCAGTTTTTTCCCCTGTGTCTGCTTGATCATTGCTTCAATTGTTTGATTAATCACTTTGTCGGTACTTAGAAGCAAGACTCACCACCTAAAATATTGACTAGTGATTTTGTTCTTGCAGTTTTAGATACCTATTTATTTATGTATTTTCTTTAAACTATAGAAAATACAAAGTTCGAATGTTGGGGAGTCTCTATCTTATGTATTCAGGAACATGTCTATACCTTGTATATTCAGGAACAGTGGCTTAAGTTAGAAAGATAGACTTCCCTTAGAGATGTAAAAACAAAAAGTATCTGAGACTGGTCTTACTCAATTTAGAAAGTTTATTTTGCCAAGGTTATGAATGCATGATCTAGAGGTTAGTCTGTGTCTTCCTCCAAAGATGATTTTGAGGGTTTCAATATTTAAAGGGAAAGGTAGTGTAAGGTTATTGCCGAGTTTAAAATGAGGAAACTGAGGCCAGCATGAGAAAAATTAAATTGCAGTTTCTTCAGCTCCCGGGCGAGGTTCTGTGGTCCCGGCGGAGAGGGGCCAGAGAAGTCGCGTCTGACTTCCTGAGGTACGGGTTTATATAGGTTGGGAGAGCAAGGAATGAGGACAGGGCAGTTCATAGTTGGTGGGCAGACGGTTGGGCGGGTTTGCAGGAACACAGGATGGAGACGGGGCGGGCTGTAATTGGCGGGCAGGTGGTCGGACAGGCTTTTCAGTGCAGGCTGAGGTCACACCCGCCGGATTCCTCCAGGGGAACATGTGCTCGGGGGCAAGGGGCAAGACGGGGAGGGGTGGGCGTACCTGGCTCCCTGGTGAGGCAACCGGCCTTACACTTTCATGAGCTAAATAAAGCGAAGAAACACGCCTAAGACTGTTAGTAAATGGAAACTGACATTTAGAAGGTGTATAATCTAGTTTGGTTTTCTGCATTGATCAAATTCACCAAATAATTGTTTCCTAGTCCTTTTCTTTTACCTGAAGAGTCAGGGGAAAGAGGCCAGTTCAGAATGGTCATGGTGGCCTGGGAGTGGCTTGCCCTCCTTGGTCTTTCATTGAGGGCGATCACAGCTATGAAAACCATAGCTAATTTTTCAGGACCCTGCTGCTTAATGTGACAGGACACTTTATTTACAATTCAATAGTGTCAACATGGTGCTAATAATGTGAGATGATTTCATTGTTGGCAAACAGATCCTTTCAATTGGTTGATAAAATTGGGAGAGTGTTGATAGGATTGCAGATTACCTGGGAAAAAAGTTTGAAGTTATCACCTTGGAAGTCTAAACCAGGTAGCTTTAACTGGAAACTTAATGGCTAAAATCTTTAATTATCTGTAGATTTGGGGTTTTGGATATTTGGCGGGGTGGGGGTTGCAACCTCTTGTTAACTTGTTCCTTTTCCAGGCAAGCTGGGCAAAGTCCCCATTACATCGGCAGGGTTGCAATCAACGCATCCCTGAGATCTTCCCTTCTGAAGCAGTGATATGGTTTTGTTCTGTTTCCCTACCCAAATCTCACCTTGAGTTGTAATAATCCCTAAGTGTCAAGGGCAGGACCAAGTAGAGATAATTGAATCATAAGGTAGTTTTCCCTGTATTGTCCTTGTGATATTGAGTTCTCACAAGATCTTGCGGTTCTTTAAAGGGCTTCCCTCTTCACTTGGCTGTTGCTTCTCTCACCTGCCGCCATGTAAGACAAGCCGGTTTCACCTTCCACCATGACTGTAAGTTTTCTGAGGCCTCCCTAGCTATGTAGAACTGTGAGTCAATTAAACCTCTTTTCTTTATAAATTACCCAGTCTCTGGTTTGTCTTCATAGCAGTATGAAAACAGACTGATACAAGCAGCAAGTCAGATTTGTGCTATGACAGGCTCATTCCACTATACTGGGATGTGTGGTCCCATGCCATCTTATCTTCTTATAAGTGGAACTCTGAGCCTGCACTGATCCTACCTTCTGGATGAAGTCTTACATAGCGGTTTTCCTACCTAAATTACTGATCTCTGGCCATTGTATGTTCTTTAACCCTCATTTCAGGAACTGGCAACACTCGTTCTATACCTGTTTTGATTCTTTTTTTCTATGACCATGAAAACACCGTACACTTAAACTGTGGAGCCACTTTTTCATTTCAGTATTTCACCCAGGAGTCCCTTATGGAAGTGCTACACAGATGGGCACATGCAAAGTGCTGATATGGCGGACCTGAATTGTTTTTAATGGATGCCAGTCACCTCTGCCCAAATGGACTGCCACAGAAATAGTAAAGGTTAACTTTCCTCCACCTCAGATATGCTACTGAAATGAACAGAGCTTGCTTAAGAAATGAATTTGCCCTTTAAAAATTTATTTCCTATGCATTTTCTCTTCCTGTAAATGGGAACCTGGGATCTCATAAAGCTGAGTTAAAATTATCAAATACTATTGAACCAACCTAATGAAAATTTTAACCAAAAGTCATTGTAAATTAGATATGTTCTGTACTGAGAACACAAGCGTTTGAAAAGTAGGTATTGTTCTTATGTAAACTCATGAATGGAGACTTCCTTGAATAAATTACTTCTTAATAACATCAGAGAGTCATTGGCTGGGTAAATATCTCCCTGGGGCACTCACTGAGATTCCTGAATTTAAATGTTCAATAGAACTTCATATTTGTCACCTTTACTAACGAGTTTTTCTTTATGAAATCATTATTAGCATGAAAAAGTTAAATTTTATATCTAATTTCTAGAATTAATGCTGTTTAAAAGACCTCAAGGGGTTGAAAGTTTTCTTTCTGGGATGCAACATTTACATAATTTCTATTGCCCCAACATTTACTCTCTCCTACCCACTGTCAATTTGCTACCTGAGGCACGAGAAAGAAAAATTATCGGAACAGCCAGAATGTGTGGGAATTTCTGCAAATAGGAACAGTGGATCTTCTCAAAAGAGCAGATAGCAAAATCATGTCTCCTGTTCTAACTTGTGATTCAAGCATACAAAGACTTTACAGTTGTTCTTTCTAAAGTACAGACTCCCAGCAAGGGCTACTGCTGCTGCTACCATTTATGACATTCATGAACAAGTTTATTACCATGGTTAAACAATTCCCTGAGTTACAAGAATCTGTTTTGTTACAGTCAGTCTGGAGTTTTTATTTTTGGATTTAGGATTTTACCTGCACTTCTTTCATTTTTAACATGGCAGCAGATGGACTCAGTTCTCTCTTATCAAAGCAACAACTGTAGGTCCTGTAACTTCAACTTGAAACCATCAGTATATCTCACCTGGCAGAAACCTTTAAACTAGAAGGTAAAGTGCTTGTTTATAAACAGATCTGGACTGCTTTTCTACATATGGGACAGGGAAGCAATGCCATGACATTTCCAAGATGCTAGTGCCCTGACCAGGACTGAAAGAAAGATGCTAACAAATTAGAACGACTGCCTTTCAGTGCTGCCCAGACCTTACCCAGCCTTCTCCAGTTTGTGTGGTTAACTAGACTCCCAAATTGACAGATATCATTATGCCACAACAGAGTAAGCCAATTGAATAGCTGATGTATGTCCAGTACAGAGAAAGTTCTGGTTACAAAAAGTCTGGGTACAGCAGAGGGACCTAAACACATTATTTCTTGATCACCAATTATTCATGGCATCTTTATAATATTTGTAGTGTTTAGCATCCCTAAGAATTGAATCACTACTTTAAACCAATCCATGATGAGATAATTGGTTGTATGAAAATAAATGGCACCAGCCATTTTTTTTGGCTGGGCCCAGTGGCTCACGTGTGTAATCACAGTACTCTGAGACAAGAGTGTCACTTGAAGCCAGGAATTTGAGGCTAGCCTGAACAATAAAACTAAATCCTGTCTATAAAAAAAAATATTTTATTAATTGGATATGGTGGTGCATGCCTGTAGTCCCAGCTACTCGGGAGGCTAAGGTAGTAGAATCACTTGAGCCCAGGAGTTGAGGCTGCAGGGAGCTATGTTCACACCACTGCACCCCAGCCTGGGCAACAGGCTTTTTTTCTTAAAAAAAAAGGGGGTGGGGGGTAAATTTAACTTTTAAAAAAGAAAAAAACATGGTAAACATGGTACCATTTCTGAGTACCATAATTTTTGTTACCTTTTGTATTCGTCCATTCTCATGCTGCTGTAAAGAACTAACTGAGACTGGATAACTTATGAAGAAAAGAGGTTTGACTCACAACTGCACAGGCTTAACAGGAAGCATGACAGGGAGACCTCAGGAAACTTACAATCATGGTGAAGGCGGAAGCAGAAGCACTACACACTTTTAAAACATCAGATATCATGAGATCATGATGAACAGCAAGGGGGAAAATTTGTCCCCGTGATCTAATCACCTCCCACCAGGTCCCTCCCTAACACTGAGGATTGCAAATCATCATGTGATTTGGGTAGGGACACAGAGCTAAACCATATTACTTTTGCAGTATATCAGTTTAAAAAGCACATTTAACAGCCAGGCATGGCAGCTCACACCTGTAATCCCAGCACTTTGGGAGGCCAAGGCAGGTGGATCACCTGAGATCAGGAGTAGGAGACCAGCCTGACCAACACGGAGAAACCCCATCTCTACTAAAAATACAAAATTAGCCAGGCATGGTGCCACATGCCTGTAATCCCAGCTAATTGGGATACTGAGGTGGGAGAATCGCTTGAACCCAGGAGGCAGAGGTTGTGGTGAGCCAAGATCGTGCCATTGCACTCCAGCCTGTGCAACAAGAGTGAAACTCCATTTCAAAAAAATAAAAGCACATTTAACAAAATCATAACATAAAAAATGAAAACTAGCATTTGAATATACTTCATAGCACTGTGAAATACTTTCAACGTGCTGGCTAGAGACATGAACAATAATTACTCACAGAGAGTTTATGACAATAAATTTACTCCTAAGCTAATACCAGAAAAGGCAGTCAAATCACATGAACCAAAACAGATTCATTGAAGAACCTGGATTAGCAAGTAACTGAGAGTGTACACCAACCTCCTCAAACAAAGCCCTCTATTCAGCCAAGGATTTTAAATAGAATTGAAAGTTCATTCCACATTATGTGACAAATTTATTAAAATATGTACATGTGAACAAAATTCTATATACATAACATGTTTGTACTGAATTTCAACAGAAATCCCATAGAAAAAATTTCATTCAACAAGTATAGGTTGAGGACATTCCAAGCACCAGTCAGATGTACATGCAGAAACTCCTGTGGCAGGTTTCAGGATACAACAGGATTGAGAATGAGGTTTAAACTGATGACTGTCTCTGTGGAACATAAGCTGTAATGTTCATATACGGGTGCTAGGAGCTACAGTCTTCAGTAATACTATGTTTCTCTTTGTATCATTCTTCCAAATTCTGACCTCTATCCTATTCTTCATTGGCTTCCAAGACGATACAGGTTTCCTTTTTGCCAGAAGATTCTCTTCCTCACATTGGGAATTTCCAGAACTTTGCACCTTTCCCTTTGTGACTGGTTCATTATGATACCTGAATTACAGGTGTTACCCTCTAGCATATGATGTCCTCCAGACTATAGCTCCCTTGTGTTGGAGGCCTGAGTTTGCTTGAGCAAATCAAACATGTTTCCTAGTCTATCAGTCTACACGATTAAGATTATCTATACATCTTGGCTGGGTGCAGTGGCTCACACCTGTAATCCCAGGACTCTGGGAGGCCGAGGCAGGCGGATCATGAGGTCAAGAGATCGAGACCATCCTGGCCATGGTGAAATCCCATCTCTACTAAAATATGAAAAATTAGCAGGGTGTAGTGGTGCACGCCTATAGTCCCAGCTACTCAGGAGGCTGAGACAGGGGAATCGCTTGAATTCGGGAGACAGAGGTTGCAGTCAGCCGAGATCCTACATCTTACTAAGCATTATCATGTATGTGTGTGTTTGCACACACATAGATTAAAATAATACACTGTATATGATATAGTGAGTTTCAAAATAAAAGTAGAAAATGAAGGCAAAAATGCCCACCTACTCCCATCAAGCATCCCATCAGTATACAATGGTTGACAGCAGTGCAGGACAGCAGTATACAATGGTTGACAGCAGTGCACCTGTATGCAAAATACCAGCTCATGGCTGGGCACAGTGGTGTATGCCTATCATCTCAGCACTTTGGGAGGCCAAGGTGGGCAGATCATTTGAGGTCAGGAGTTTGAGAACAGCCTGACCATGATGTTGAAGCCCCATCCCTGCTAAAAATACAAAAATTAGCCCGGCATGGCAGTGCATGCCTGTGATCCCAGCTATTCAGGAGGCTGAGGCTTGAGAATCACTTGAACCAGGGAGGTGGAGGTTGCATTGAGTCAAGATGATGCCACTGTACTCTAGCATGGGTGACAGCAAGACTGTCTCTAAAAACCAACAAAAACAAACACCAGCTCAACCTCCTTCAAGCTATATGTACTTGGGGAACTTTTCTTTTATTGTCTCAGTTTTCTTTTCAGAGAAATGGGAAATCACCATATTCCTAGGATTATGGTGATATTTAAGTAAGGTACATGTTTAAAGATTAGGTAACAAAATATGTTTAAGATGCTTAGTGTCATGATTAGAGCATGTTATTATTATGATGCCCTGCTTAAGGAGACAAAAAAAAAAGTGAGTGTCCACCCATAGCAAGCATCTGACCTGAGTTTGGCACACTTTGAGTATAAAGCCCAAGTACAGAGGATAATAAATGAGAAGATGAAGACATTAACAAGGCTAGGCATTGCCTGCATGGTAGCGGTTTTTTGCAGGACACTTGCAATGGGACAGACGAGTGGAGAATTAGTGATGCATTACCAAAGCAGCTCTTGAATGACGAGCTGTCCGTTGTAAATAAGGAGAGCCACAGAAAACCCATCTCACAAAGTGGACACTGAAGCATTGCTTAAGGCCGGTGTACAAATTGGAAGCTGGATGGAGACCAGTCTGTGGGTATTGGTGAAGTTGATATCTTAGTCTGTTCAGGCTACTGTAAGAAAATAGACTGTGGGGGCTCATAGACAACAGAAATTTATTTCTGACAGTTCTAGAGCCTGGGAAGTCTGAGATCAAGACACTAGCAGATGCAGCATTTAGTGAGGAACCTCTTTCACATTGCAGACCACCAATCTGTAGCTGCATCCTCATATGGCAAAAGGATGCTACCTCTCTCAGATTTCTTTTATAAAGACATGGATCTCATTCCTGAGGGCTTCACCCTCATGACTTCCTCACCTCCCAAAGTCCTACCCGCTGATAGCATCACCTTGGAGAGTAGGTTTTTGGTTTTGTGTTTTGTTTTGTTTGAGACAGGGTCTTGCTCTGTCGCCCAGGCTGGAGTACAATGGCATGATCTCAGATTTTGGCTTACTGCAGCCTCCACCTCCTGGGTTCAAGAAATTCTCCCACCTCAGCTCCCAAGTAGCTGGGATTATAGGCATGTGCCACTACACCTGGCTAACTTTTGCATTTATAGTAGAGACAAGGTTTCACTATGTTTGGTCAGACTGGTCTTGAACTCCTGACCTCAGGTGCTCCTCCCACCTCAGCCTCCCAAGTAGCTGGGATTACAGGCATGTGCCACTATGCCCAGTTAATTTATGTATTTTTAGTAGAGATGGAGTTTCACCATGTTTGGCCAGGCTGGTCTCGAACTCCTGACCTTAGGTGATTCTCCCACTTCAGCCTCCCAAAGAAGATTAAGTTTTAACATATAAATTGGGCAGTGGGGCCCAAACCTGCAGTTGGTGTGATAACATCAAGCCCTAGCTAAATAGCAGTCAGTTTATTTCATAGATCCTAAAATCCTGTCCAATACAACAGTAAATCTATGGTAGAATATTCAATTTCACTATACAATGGCTCCAGGAAAAGATCTGAAGCCAATGGAATTGATTAATTGAGCTCAAATTGGTAGAACAGTCCCATAAATCAGGTGGCTCCTGTGACTTTATGCAGGCGAACTGACTTTGATCTGTGCTTTGATTCCTTCGTCTGGAACAAGTAAATAACAAGACCAACATCTCTCAGGATGTGGGGAGGATTAATAAGAAAGTCAAAACCTATGAAAGTGCTTAGCAAAGTATTTGATGTACATATGCCATGGTCTTTACTTTGCTCTTCCTGATTTCATCCACAAAATTACATACCCATTTGTTTTCAGAATAATCCATCCAAACCATGGAACAGCCTTCAGTAAACTGCAGGTCTGGGTTGGGTGCGTATTTAATAGCTTGCTTGTGCAACCAACACATTTTGGTCTCAACTACTTTCAGGCTGACTTCTGCTTTATACTCTCTCACTTGACAGAAAAGTCAGCAATGAAAGGCTTCTCATAGCGGTCATCGATTGTTATCACAAACAAATCGTGAAAGCAGTACAAAAATTAAAGAGCCATCTTTACACGCCAACACAAAAGGAAGGATGTCTAGCGGCAGTCCTTTCAAAAACACCCACACACAGTCATCACCATCTTAATCATCACTCTTGATTATAAAATTCAGTAATGAATTCTGTCTTTGAAACTAGCTTGCAGTGTGGCTTTAGTTAAATATCTAATATATTCATAAATGTGTACCTGTAATATATAATTATCATATATAATATAATAGTAAATTAGTATATATAAAAATACTTGTATAATATATAGTATCCATATAATATACTAGTATGTATTTATATAATATATATATTTGAATTTCCTCACAATAAAATACCTCATCTTCCTCACAGAATTTTTTTGATAAAGAAATACAATAGTAGATACAAAAGAGGCTTTGAAAAATGAAATATTTCCCCAATTCTGCTGTGCATTCATATCTCTATATATTTACACATACATACATATCAAATTTACCAAAGAAAGTAATACATGTTTTTAAGGACAACTCTAGGCTACTTTCCTTCTGATAGTAAAATAACAATCGTGACAGTAATTATTCAATCAGGGTTTCAATATAATCTGTGGGTCCCATAAGGACTTCTTTTCATATTTCCTTGGCCCGACAGTTGGTAGAGATGGGGATATCAGTGGTGAGCAATTCATATGCAGAGTTTGTCCTTGTAGAGATACTTAGACAGTTAGCAAATTATTGCCAATTGTCTCAGCACTGTATGGATAAGAACAGAGCAAATAAGCAATCATGAAAGCATTCCAGGAGGAAGTGACATTTGATCTGTCTGCATGGTGATTTGCAGTTATCTAGTTAGTGCCGGGAATGGGGAGGAGGGGGTGGGTGAGGAAGCACCTCTCAGACAGAGGGACCGGCTCCCATCCACATCCTGGTTAGAGGAGGGGTTGCCTGACTGTAGATGGCTTCTATGTTTGAGGAACTGGAAAAAGACTGGAAAAGTGAGAGAGATCAAGATTGCCAGAGAAGGCTGGACTCTTCTGGGGCCTTGTTGATCATTGTAAAGATTTTGGTCTTTCAGAGCCATGAAACTACTTCTGGCTTTTCAGTTGGGGTGAAGAGATTTGTGTTTCCTAAATGATGTCTCTGGCAGCCTATTGTGAAGAGCAGAACGTCATTGTCATAATTGCCAGATCTCATAGCCTTTTACCTGGCATCTTCAGGGAGATTGGTCTGATTACCTAGAAGCAGCAGAGGCCCGAATACTGAAATGCTGATACTTCAGTATTTCCAGGAAAAGCCTAGCCTCCGTCTTAAGCTGAGAATATCACCCCAGTTAGGTATCTGGAATTCTCAGACAACAAGTTTACCCCTTTGGATTTCAGCCTTGTCCTTGTTCAAATGCTAAAAGCATGCTGAGAAGTAACACAGAAACACTGTGTGTCACTGCACGTGGATATGGATAAATCATTGAATCATTGCATGGGAAGAAGTTTTATTAGGAAGAGGCAGAATAAGAGACCCAATACAGGAAGGCTGATCAGGTAAATGAGCAGCCACAGGGAAGAGGAGGGAAAAGAAAAAAGAGAGGCCAAGACTGAGCTCACAGACTCTGCAATTCATTCCAGTCACTTCCTTTTGGTGGGATTGTTTGCATGCAGCCTCTGAAGGAGTGAAGGGTGTGCCATCCCAAAATATACCAGATTGTTATACTGATTATTTTCAGTTGACCACATTCTGGAAACTGTCGTTTTAAAATGGGTGGGCTGATCTGTCTCTTCCTGTATGGAGCATAGCATAAAGATTCCTGTGGAAGGGAACCTGTACCTGTACCAAGGCGAGAAAAGAGCCGTTATCATCGGAGACCGGGCATTGGGGCCTGCAGTGGATCTGAATAAATAGACTTCTCGAAGTGACCCTTACTTCCATTACTTTTACACTCCCTCCTCCCATATATCTCCTGGTGATTCCTATAGAAATTGACTGCCCATAGCTGCTTGTTCTTCGTCTTGTAATTTCTTCTGAAACTGATCATTCTTTGTCTAAAAAGTATAAAAGCAAATTCCTTTGGCCACTTTTTCAGATCTCGCTCTCTTTAGAAGATTCCTATGTATGTGTAAGGCTAAGACAATGTATATGCTTCTCTCTTGTTAATCAGCCTAAGATTTTGGTTTCTAGATTCAGCCTAAGAGCCCCCATAAGATTTTAAGGGGGATTGGAGGTGATCTCTACCTCTCCTACACCTCCACCTACCAAGTTCTGGCTTTATCTTTTATTCTGCTGCACTCAAGGACCCAACCTTGATAGCTCTCTATGTCCCACTATAATAAACACAAACAATAAAACCTAAACATTAGATTTATCAGCGGCCCTCAGGTAAGGCAAATCACAAAAACTCAAGGCGGCATTTGCATTTCTACTGGAATAAAACTTCACGCACAAAGGCCCAACCAGAGACAGTGCCAGGAGGCTGCAGGGAGCTGGGAGGAAGGAGAGCATCTTGCCCAAGTCCTGAGCCTAGGCAGAGGCTAATGCGCTTCCCAGCCTGCTCAGGATTAACCAGACAAAACCCAAACACAGAAAGAGATGCAAATATCCCCGGGAACTAGGACAAGTATGAGCTCAGCTCCAAATGTCAATTACTGGAAGTCTCCAGAGCCTGGTTAAAAATAGATATGCAGGTTTCTTTGTTCACTTGTCAGAAAGGGTCATCCCATCACATCAGATTCCCATCACTCTCTTATCACCCAATAGCTGAGTTGTCAACCATTTGCAACTGTAAGTCTTGGTTACAATGCTGTCGTAGGGTCCAAATTAGCACATGTCCTTTCAATTTTATCCAAATACCACAGGCTCCAGGTTTCACAGGAAGTGCCTGGAGAGGCTGATGAACATAATATGTATAAACATTACGATAACCAGGTTGCTGTTGTTTTTCAAATGCCTCTGCATGTTTATGCAAAGACAGAGAAAGGATGGAAGCAGGGACCAGTGGCAAATTGTCCGTAGGCAAGATGGGTAACCAAGAGGCGGGGCGAGGTGAGGCTGGGGAGAGCTATGTCCCATTTTCCATTTCTGCTGTCACCTCGCTTAGAGACAGTTAGAAAGTCCCTTGTGCCGCAGTTTTCCTCTTCCCTGTAGTTAGATGAATCCCTAGCTACCCACCTTTGCCCAAGAAATACTGTACAAATGAATTAGATTTAGTCTGAATGTCTCATGAACTTCTCCTGTGAGAAGTGCTTAAATTTGCAGTCAACTCCAAATTATACTTGGTAATTGAAGGAGCAGCAGTACAGATATTCCCAAATAACAGACAATCTAAAAGTCATTTTGACTTGATTCTGGTATGCAGTGTTTTATTTTGGAGGGGAGCAGCGGATTTGCTTCCCTAATTAGTTTTAGTTTAAGCTGGTATTAAACTGATATTCTATTCTCTTCTGTGAGCCCTGCCTGGCTTGAAACAAAAAGAGGAGGAACAGGAAGGAGAGGCCCAAAATGTAAATGTTGCCACTAAAATTGAGGAGAAGGGGAAAATAGCCACAAAACAAATGATTCACAAAATCTTAATCAATCTAGATTTAACTTTAGAGAGAGGAAGGTATGCTTAACTTTTTTTCTTTGGGCTAGAAATTTCCTTTTCACTTGACTGGCCCCTTTATGTCTCTCACCTGTGAGCTTTGAAATTTTACCTTGCTAAAGAACTCCTCCCAGCCCTCCAGTCCAAATAAATCACTTTAGTTGTGTCAATGTTAGGGCCATCTTAACCAAGCATATTACATCTCTACAATAATTCCTCCCACAAATAAACAAGCATTTTAAGAATTCACTGTGTCTCTAAAAACCATTGCAGACCCATTTTAGGTAACAAACAAAATTTTATTAAAACTCAGGCTGGACCTTTTTTAAAATATAACAATTTTATTTCTCTGGCCCTTTCCTTATCTAAGTTTTCCCCCAACTCCCGCAGATAGCTACAAAAGCAGAGATCATGCAGCATTGACTCTTTTTAAACCATTTATAGGGTTTGCCCAGAAAGCCATCCCACTCTTCCTGATGGCGTCAGCAATTCCACTATCACCTCCAGACCCAACCCGACCTCTTCAGAACTGCAGGAATTGGAAAGAAACACCTTCTATTGCCTCTGCCTTTGACCTACAGATTCTATAAAATAACAACTGACATTTACAGTTCTTACCATGTGCAGAGAACTGTTCTAAGCACTTCATATGTATTAATTCCTTAAGTTACAAGTCTATAGAGAGTCATAATTGTCTGCTTTGTACAGAAGAGGAAACCTGAGTAGGGAGACATTAATTAAATTTCAGAACGTGACTCAGCTAGTCCATGTTTGCGTGAGAATTCACACCCAGGCATGTTGATTCCGGTGTACAGGTTTCGACTCCACAATTCCCCCATAAATGGTGCAGGCCTGACTTAACCAACAGAGAGACTGTCTTTCTATCCTACCCAGGATCCAGATAGATCCTCCCCACTGGGGGTCTATGAAGGATACAGAATATGATACTGAAGATGGAACACAAAAACATAGCCCTTTCAACTGTCAATGGTCTCTCACTGGCTCTCAATCATCAATTAAAGCAGAATGTCTGGAGATGCAGAACAATGTTTTTAAATAGCTCCCTAGGTGGTTCTAATGTACAGCTAGGGCTGAGAACTATCCATCAACATGAATAGAAGGGAGAGGAGGAGAACAGAATATAAAATGATGGGTAATAATAAAAATTGAGCTACATTACATTCTGAATCCCAGCATTACCTCTGAGTCCAAATTCCATTCAGTGCACAAAAACGTGTAGCATTTTCTCAAACAAGGGAGAACTGCATGCAACTAAGTTAGACCTCCTTGTTTCTCGAAGGGAGGATCACTGATCCCTAATCAATACGGCAGCATAGTAGACTAGGATGCTAACTTATACACAATCTCTTCTGCCTAGAAAGATCTGTGATTGCAAACACGAAATATTCCAGTATTGCTAAATGGCAGCCATACAATGGATTAAAATATCCTCTTACCTCTCTTTTTCACTGTGCATTTATAGTGGAACTTCTGTCGTCCTCACTTCAGTACTCTGTAAGCCAGATAATTATTTGAAACCCTGCAGTCCCACTGCCACATCTGAGCAAGGATTTAATGTCTGAGTCCTAGAGTGAGATTTCTGATTACTAAGACTTCATTATCTTTATGAAACAAGCGACAATACATTGACTGATGTACAGGGAAGTTTGATCATAGACTATTAAGTCTGAACTATCATTGTCAAAACAAATAGAGGAAGCATATTGTGTGATTTACCTTCCTTGATTTTCTGTCTGTTTGCATACCCACTCATCTGCAAGATTGTAATTCACAATGGGGCTCTCTGTCGTTAGTCTGAATTAGGAAGTTTCTACTATATTTTGGAAATCAAATTGAAGTCCTCAGGAGGTTGAAATGCTCGAAATTATCTAAATGATTTTCATTATTGTAGCTCAGATTTTTATTAAACATGTTATTGCTTTCCAGAAATAATGAACAATAATATAATAATTAATAATCAAACATATATCAAGGGGTACTTCATGTCAAACTACAAAATTAAAAGGCTGGTGATCAGCATTGCTGGCAGTGGAGTGGAGTTTCCCGTTTCTCTAGGAGACACATTAGCTGGGTAACCGGGGCTTAGTTAACTCAGGCAGGCATGCCGCTTCCTCCCCCATCTCGCTGTGTGGCCACATGTCTCCTCCTGCATCTTGTCTGTTGAGTCCCAGGGCATGCTTCAACCGTGGAGGTAGAAGTTTTAATTATGTTCATAGTACTTAATAGCAAGAGAATGCCATCCTGCCATCCCTATTAAAATGCTCACCTACCCCATCTCCAGATCAGCCAAGAAGGAAGGCAGGAGTTTATGTAGGAATTTTTTTTTTTTTTTTTGGTTGAGTATGGTGGCTCCTGTCTGTAATCCAAACAAGTTGAGAAGCCTAGGTGAAAGGATCCCTTGATGCCAGGAGTTCAAGATCAGCCTGGGTCATATGGCGAGACCTGGTCTTTGCAAAAAATTTTAAAAGTAGCCAGGTGTGGTGGCACACACCTGTAATCTCAGCTACTCAGGAGGCTGAGGTCGGAAGATTCCTTGAGCCCAGGTGTGTGCAGCTGCAATGAGCTATGATTGTGCCACTATACTCCAGCCTGGGCAACAGAGCTAGACCTTAATGCTAAAAGAAAAAATAAGGAATTTTCTTCTCTCCTATTCACCCTGCCTTACGTTTCTTCTAGGCTATTCCACATATGAACATAGTCACACAATAAATTTGTGAAGCTCTCAAACTCTGTGAATGTGTGAGTCTCATTTTCTTCTTTCTTACCCTCTCTCTCAGAAGTCAGCCTCCTTCCTAAAAAAAAAAAAAAAAAAAAAAAAAAAAAAAAAAAAA
>CAUYLG010029499.1:0-64413 GCA_963573385.1 Cacajao melanocephalus | reverse complement strand
TGCTTTCATTTGATTGACAGATGTAGAAAATGAGACTCAGAGAGATTAAATAATTTGCCCAAAAGATATGCGCACAGTAGGTTGTAGAACTAGGATTTTAACCTGGCTCTTTACGATGATATAACTTGTGCTATTTTTTTTTTTTCTTTGAGATGAAGTCTTCACTCTGTCTCCCAGGCTGGAGTACAGTAACCCATGCAATCTCGGCTCACTACAAACCTCTGCCTCTCAGGCTCAAGTGTTGCTACTGCCTCAGCCTCCCAAGTAGCTGGGACTACAGGCGCCTGCTACCATGCCCAGCTAATTTTTGTATTTTTAGTAGAGACATGGTTTCACCATGTTGGCCAGGCTGGTCTCAAACTCCTGACCTCAAGTATTCCACCTGCCTTAGCCTCTCAGAGTGCTGGGATTACAGATGTGAGCCACTGCAACTGGCCCAAATAGACTTTTGTAGTCCCTTAAGTTAACCTGTATGAAGTTATCCTGACACATTCTTTAAAATTTCAAGTCATCAGTATGACAAAACTGAGAACCTCTTTTACGTTTTTCTTAGAACTCAGGCCCCAATGTTTAGACCGGACACAACTCACCTTCATCCACAGCACCGTCGACTCTTGCATCAGAGACAGCAACAGAATAGAAAGTAAGTACTCGTCCGACTCCTTTATGGCTTCTTACTTCAGCTTTTAATTTTGACAGTATAACAACATGCTATTTAGTGTTTTTTTTTTTAGTAAGTTTGCTTCATATCCATAAACCTGTATATATTATCCACATGTATAAATATGAAAAGCTTAATATTGAGTAAAGAAGCAAGGATCAGAATTACATGTACCATTTATGTAAAACTAAAAGGGATACAGAATAATACTGTGTAATATTTAAAGACAGATACACAGGTAATAAAATTATAAAAACATTTCATGGAGGATACATACCACGGGCATAATAGTAGTTCCTCTATGAAGAAAGAGAAGCTGAAACCTGAGTCTGGAACGGTACAACAGGCCTCTGACTATCAATGTAACAGTGTGTTATTTTAATATTACTTTAAAATATTTGAAACAAATTCGACCAAATACATTTTTTTTCTGTTAGGTCTAGATGATGGGTAAATGGATATTTATTTTAGTATTTGCTGGGCTTTTTCTCTGCATTTGAAATATTTCATGATTTTCAATGGGTTAAAAAAATTTATATAGACTTCAGAGCCAAATCAGCCTGTGTTCAAATCCCTTAGTCCACCGCTAGGTGTATGGCTTTGGACAAGTTACTTGATCTCTCTTGGCATCGGTTTGTTGTCTTAAGTAGGGAAGAGAAGACTACGTACCTCACAGAGTTATTCTAGGGCTTATATGAAAGTATCTTAGCATATGGTAAGATACTCAGATCTTAGATTTATTTCTTGATTATTTATTGCATAGCTCTTTTCTCTTAAATTCTATTAAGACTTGGTTCTTTTTCACTCCTCCTTTAAGACAAGCAAAGGGGAATTTTTTTTTTTTTTTTTTTTGAGACAGAGTCTTGCTCTTGTTGCTCAGGCTGGAGTGCAGTGGTGCAGTCTCAGCTCACTGCAACCACTACCTCCCGAGTTCAAGTGATTACAGGTGGGTGCCCGGCTAATTTTGGTATTTTTAGTAGAGATGGGGTTTCACCATGTTGGCCAGGCTGGTCTCGAACTCCTGACCTCAAGCGATCTGCCCAAGTCGGCCTCCCAAAGTGCTGGGATTACAGGCGTGAGCCACCGTGCCTGGCCAGGGAATCTTTTTTTTGAAAAAAAAAGTGGCCTGGTTTATTCTTCTGTTGTTAAAAATCGTAATTAATTTGCTCACTTGGAGTGAATATGATGTATGTTTTTCAGTCAGCATCGGAATCTCAATGGTGCAGGAGATAGAGGAAGTCACCGGAGCAGTCATCAAGATCATCTCCGAAAGGATCCATATGCCAATCTCATGTTGCAGAGGGAAAAGGATTGGGTCTCTAAAATCCAGATGATGCAGCTGCAAAGCACTGATCCCTACCTGGATGATTTTTATTACCAGGTAAATACTCTGTGCCAGTTTTGTGGATAATAGTTTGGTCCCTTACACTGGTGAGGATATTCATTTAAATATTGGTACAATTAAATATTTGTAAAATTTTCTTTTGAGTTACTTAGTCTCTTGCGCTGTTTACTACCATTTGCTTATATGCCTTTCACTTATATATAGAGGCTCTCAGACTAATATTTTCAAATCCCTTTTGGCATCAATAATGTGTGTTTTTGGTTAGGCGTGGGATTGCGACAGGATCTCTGTTGCCAGGCTGGAGTGCAGTGGTCCATTTATAGCTCACTGCAGCCTTAAACTCTTGTTTGGGAGGCTGAGTTGGGCAGATCACTTAAGGTCAGTAGTTCGAGACCAGCCTGGCCAACATGGGCTCAAACAGTTTTTCCACCTCAGCCTCCTGAGTAGTTAAGACTATGGGTGTGTACCACCACACTAATTATTTTTTTTATTTTTATTTTTGTTTTTAGATAGGGTCTTCCTCTGTCACCCAGGTTGAAGTGCCATACTGCAGCCTTAACCTCCTGGACTCACGTGACCCTCCTGCGTCAGCCTCCCCAAAGGGCTGGGCCTTGTAGGCCCGCACCATCACACCCAGCTATTGTTTTTGTTTTTTGTAGACATGATGTTTCACCATGTTGCCCGAGCTGGTCTTGAATTCCTGGGCTGAAGTGATCCTCCCACCTCGGCCTCCTAAAGTACTGGAATTACAGGTGTGAGCCACCACACCCAGCCCAATTTTTTATTTTTTGTAGAGACGGTCTCACCATGTTGCCAGGGCTGGTCTCAAACTTATGGCCTCAAGTGATCATTTTGTCTCAGCCTTCCAAAGTGCTAGGATTAGATGCTTGAGCTCTCACCCAGCCCGTTTTTTCAATTAAGAATATTGGCAGTCTAAAGAAATTTCCATTGGTGTTAACTAACTTGAAGGCTGGGCTTTTTTTTTTTCTTTTTCTTTTTCTTTTGATAAAGTAAATTTGTAGCAATCTAACAAAATTAGAGATCAGTACATTTCTGGAGTTGAACTTGTGTTACTGTCACTGGTATAAGTTATTTAATGGTAAAGAACAGTCATGTTTTATGCTTGTGTTACAACTGAAATCATCTTCTCATGGTAGAATTACTTCGAAAAACTGGAGAAACTGTCAGCTGCTGAAGAAATACAAGGTGATGGCCCTAAAAAGGAGCGCACCAAGCTTATCACCCCTCAGGTGGCCAAACTGGAGCACGCCTATAAGCCAGGTAAGGTCCTCATAGGAAAAATGCCCATAATAAAAGAAATTTAAGAAGCTGCTGATGTGATTAAATACAGATATCTGTATAAGTGGAAGGATGTATAAAGATGTTTCAAAGCGATTTTAAAAGTACTGTTTTCCTTAATAAATACAAAAGTCAGCCTTTATTCAAACCTGGACTGAATGATTTGACATGTGCCCTTTTAGGTCCTTTTCTACTTGAGATTTCATGATTTTTTAAATATATTATAATTTTCAGTACCCCTAAAATAAGTAACAGGGACATACTTTAGATTTTTATTGGGATAATTATTGCAACAACAAAAAAAGAGAGAGAAAGGATAGATTTTAATAAGGGGTTGCTTTTGTCTTTTTTTGTTTTTGTTTTTGAGGAAAGATTCTTACTCTGTCACCCAGTCAGGAGTGCATTGGCGCAATCTCAGCTCGCTGCAACCTCCGCCTCCCAGGCTCAAATGATTCTCATGTATCACCCTCCTGAGTAGCTGGGATTACAGGTGTGTGCCACCATATCCAGCTAATTTTTGTATTTTTAGTAGAGATGGGGTTTTGCCATGTTGGCCAGGCTGGTCTCGGACTCCTGGCCTCAAGTGATCCACCTGTCTCTGCCTCCCAGAGTGCTGGGATAACAGGTGTGAGTCACCACACCTGGCCTAAATAATACATTGACTTTTGTTGTAAATTATTAGATTATGAATAAAAGACAGAGGAAAGTAAAGATCTTTGAACACTGCCTGCCTGCATTACTGACTTTTTATTTTGTTGGAACTTTTTTTTATTTGTTTTTGCAGTACAATTTGAGGGCTCTTTGGGAAAGCTTACCGTTTCTAGTGTGAATAATCCCCGAAAAATGATTGATGCTGTTGTGACATCTCGGAGTGAGGATGATGTAAGTGTCAAACAATTGTCTGTTTAAGAACATCTGATTTGTTACCACTTCTTTTAGGGTCACCATGGAATGAGATCAGGCATGGTAGAGTTGTTTGTTGTCTAACCCAGGGCCTCCCACCTTGTCATGCATTCTAGTTTTCTAGAGATATGTTGTGATATTAACACCTTCATTTCTAAGGTAGCCAGGCAGAGATTAGGGTGGCAGGAGTCTTCGGACTCGGTAGCTCTGGCTACAAACAACATGTATTTACTGCAGTTTGATGTTTAAAAAAAAGTATCATTTCCTATGTGTTTTAAGATTTTCAGGAAGAGGATCAGAAAAAGTAATTATGGGATACTAGGTTTAGTACCTGAGTGATGAAATAATCTATACAACCCCCGTGACACGAGTGTACCTATGTAACATGTGCCCTATAACCTGCACTTGTACCCTTGAACCTAAAATTAAAGTTTAAAAACAAAAAAGATTGTTATATTTCATATGATTTCCTTATCCAGATTACCCTTTGCCTATCTATGAATGTAATTTGATAGTTTGTGGGTTGATTCAGTCAACTCTGATCTTTGTTCATAGGATTGTTTTAGATTAACTTTTAGAGAATCAATTATCTTCTCAAAGTATTGTCACAAATGAACCTACAGATGCACACTTGGTAAATTATTTTAACAGAGGTAAAGAATTTGCATTGAAGAGTCTTGTCTTTTTTAGGAGACGAAAGAAAAACAAGTTCGAGACAAGAGGCGAAAAACCCTTGTCATAATTGAGAAAGTAAGTCTTAGAATTTGTTGCTATAGTTTGTTTCAAATATGGAACTGTCAGATGTATGTATACACTAAAACTGAAAGAGTGAGCAATCAATCAGTATTCTTTGGTTTTAATTAATGAATATATTCTTGTAAGTGACTACTGTGTACCAGATCACTCTGAAAGGATTATGGTATGCTTCACCTGTTGGTATCATGGAAAGAACACTGCAGTTAAAGTTGGAAGTATACTGGGTTTTTGTTGAAGCTTATTCAGTTAATAGCTGAATGTCTTTGGGCAAGTCACCTTTCTAAGCCTGGTAAAATGGGAATAAAAATTACATTGTCCTACCTATGGATTAATTTAGTTCACAGATATTTATTGGGCACTCCCTGGTTACTGGGCTTTCCTGATCAAGAAGGGTGCACAAGATGAAGTGACTATGCAAGACAGGACATCTTTCCTTTGAGTCTTTATAAGTGATAAGATTTCTAGAATCCAAACTTCTTTGGTGCTGAGGAAAATAATAGATATTGATAGTTGATTTGTAAAATGTCAATACCACATTGTAAGCCATACATCGTAGTGATTAAAAGCATGGACTCTAGAACCAAGCTGCAAATCATGTCTTTTCCATTTCTGAGTCTGTAACTTAGGGTAAGTTATTTAACCATTCTATGCTGTCCTCAGTTTCTTTATCTGTGAAAACGGATATGATAGTAGTTTTCTCTTTGGATTGCATTTTTTTTTTTTTGAGACAAAGTCTCACTCTGTTGCCCAGGCTGGAGTGCAGTGGCATGATCTCAGCTCACTGCAACCTCTGCCTCCCAGGTTCAACCGATTCTCCTGCCTCAGCCTCCTGAGTAGCTGGGATTACAGGCTCGGGCCACCTCACCTGGCTAATTTTTTGTATTTTTAGTGGAGATGGGGTTTTCCCATGTTGGCCAGGCTGGTCACGGAAAGTATAATTATTTTACTATCTTTGCCTGCTAGAATAGAGGTCAGAGAGAGACAAAAATGGTGGTTTGAGGATTTTTTGATATTTTTTAAGAATTTTCATATGGTTTTCTGCATTTAAAAAAATAATCTCCATCTTTCTGTAATTTTTATTCTGTTGTCTTTATCTAGTAGTCCTAAACTCTGAAATTGTTTAATTAACACTGTGTGGTTCTGACCTAGCATGCCGTGGCCGTTTTTGTCTCCCTTCTTAGACCTACAGTTTACTCCTTGATGTGGAGGACTATGAAAGACGTTATCTCCTAAGTCTAGAAGAAGAGCGACCTGCCCTAATGGATGAGAGAAAGCACAAAATTTGTAGCATGTATGACAACTTAAGGGGGAAATTGCCTGGACAAGAGAGGTAAGCATTGTATACTTTGAGGAAAACATTAAACTAACTGGACTCCTTCCTCTGTAAAACTGGACTTCATACATTTCTGCCTTTTAGGTACCTTTCCCTACCATCTCTTTAAGCTCAGAATCTATCCTTCTAGACTAACTCAAATGCCACTTCATTTAAAATATGAATGATCTTTTCCAGTCAGGAAAGAAAAAAAAAAAAACCTCTTTATCCTGAATGTATTCATTCGACAAATACATATTCAGTATCTGCTAGGGGCAATGCTAGACACTAGAGATACAATGGGTAACATTATTGGGTTTTTGTTTTTGTGCTTACAGATTGTACCTGATTTGTGATTACTAGCATCTTTAACCTTGTAATCTTTACATATTTCCTTTATTACTAAGATCAGATGTACAAACATTAATACTTCCTGGTATTTCCACAGAATATTTATATCCTGTTGAAACTATTCAGTCTTCCAATGGGGAATCCCTTTCCTAGCCCATTATCTGCAAAAGAATCTTGCTAATGTTAAATGTTCCATAAATCCTAAATACTTATTTGTTGAATCAAGAGAACTAGGACTTCTGATAACTCCCTTTTCTTTTACCCATTCAAGAGAATTGCTGATCCTTCTAAGCCAGGACATACACAAAACCAAACATAATAAGAAGCATTTTTCAACACACTTTGTCTGGAGTTGGGCTGACAGGGAACTGGTTGAATAAATGGTTTATCCATAGATTGGAATGTTATACAGCCATTAAAATGTATGTAGTTGAAATATATTTATTGATACGGAAACAAGAAGTTGTTGAGTGAAAAAAGTCAAGGTACAAAACCATATGAGTTCTATGGGCCCATTTTTTTATGAAAGAAAAAAATATGTAATACACAACAAAATATTGTTTAAAATGGTAACACTAACTCTGAGTTGATGAATGTTTTTATTTTTGCCTTTTTTTTTTTTAAGGTATTGCTCTGTTAACCATGTGGTGTTTGTGTGGTTACTTGAAAGCTAAGAAAGGAGGCTGGGCACTTTGGGAGGCTGAGGTGGGCAGATGACTGGAGGTCAGGAGTTCAGAGACCAGCCTGGCCAGCATGGTGAAACCCTGTCTCTACAAAAGTACAAAAATTAGCTGGTCATGGTGTTGGGCGTCTATAATCTCAGCTGCTTGGGAGGCTGATGCAGGAGAATTACTTGAACCCGGCAGGTGGAGGCTGCAGTGAGCCAAGATCACGCCACTGCACTCTACCCTGGGTGACAAAGTGAGACTGTCTCAAAAAAAAAAAAAAAAGTTAAGGAAATTAATGCGTATAGTTTGGCCAAGTTTTTTTAAGCATATAATTTGTAAAATGATGATTTTTCTACATTTGTAAAACCTGAAAATTTACTTTTTATTTGGTTGAGATTTGGAGAAGTAATTCTTACTGTTTTATAGTACAAATTATTAAAGAATGAAAACAAATGTAGTAAATTCATTCCGTAACATCTAAAAGGAAACAGTGAGGAATTCTTACTTGTTCTTGCTAATTGACCTAAGTTGGCATTTTTCTTCTGTTGCAGGCCTAGCGATGACCACTTTGTACAGATCATGTGTATCCGAAAAGGGAAGAGAATGGTTGCCCGTATTCTTCCTTTCCTCTCCACAGAGCAAGCAGCTGACATTCTCATGACAACAGCCAGGAACCTCCCTTTCCTTATCAAGAAGGATGCACAAGATGAGGTGACCATGCAAGATGGGACATCTTTCCTTTGAGTCTTTATAAGTGATAAGATTTCTAGAATACAAACTTCTTTTCCCCTCCTCTTCCCTTTAGTAGTTTTGTCTAATCTTTGTGTATGATTTGATTATTTAAAACAAAACCTTTAGTATTTCAGGCCTATATTTTTAATCCCGTATTTGGTCAAACAGACTACGTTTCTAAACATGAAAAAAGCAACTCTTACTTGACATAGTTGTGAAGTTATGCTCTGTATCAGAATTACTTGCGTAGATAATTCAGCTCCACCCCAAACTGCCAAATCAGAATTTACAGAAGGATTAGGGCTTTTGAAGTTTGAAAACTTCTTGTGTTGATTACTTGGCTAGATATAAAGTATCATTCATTGGTCTGTTATCAGTAGCTTAACATTGGCCTGTAGACTTAAATAGTATCCCACAGCAATTGAGCTAGTTTTTTTTTTTTTTTTTTTTTTTTTTCTGAGACAGAGTTTTGCTTTGTCACACAGGCACGAGTGCAAGTGCAATGGTGCAATCTCTGCTCACTGCAACATCCGTGTCCCAGGCTCAGGTGCTTCTCCCACCTCAGCCTCCTGAGTAGCTGGGACTGCAGGTATGCGCCACCACGCTCGGCTAATTTTTTTTTACTTTTTGTAGAGATGGGATTTTGCCATGTTGCCCAGGCTGGTCTCAAACTCCTAGACTCATGCAATCCTATCCTCTTGCCTTGGTCTCCCAAAGTGCTGGGAGTACAGGCTTGAGCCACTGTGCCAGCCTTAGGCTAGCCCTTTAAATAATTTTTATCATGATCTAAACTAGGCTGGAATTTGAAACATGGCTATCACGTGTACAAGTTAATTCTTGGTTAGAGTTTATCTCTCCTTATCCTTGTCATAGCATACCTGAAAGATGATAAGATGTTCAAAATAAGAAATTAATAAAAGTAGTACAAAGGATGAATATTAGTGCAAGACTCAGAATAGTAAAATATATGGAGTGAACCTGTTACAGACTACAAGTTGAGTAATAACCATCTGAGTAATGAGTCCCCAGAAAACACAGAATACCAGAATACCTTATAAATTGTATGCCATGAGAGGGAAATTCTTCCTTCATAGATCCTTGAAATGTTAGCATCTGCAAAAGAAGTGAACGAGAAGTTTAGGTCTCATTGGAAAGAGTAAAGTGGGTTGGGACAAGTATTTATTTAAATGAGTTGACTGGGCACAGTGGCTTATGCCTATAATCCCAGCACTCTGGGAGGCTGAGGCAAGTGGATCGCCTGAGGCCAAGAGTTTAAGACCAGCCTGCGCAACACGATGAAAACCTGTCTCTATTAAAAGTAGAAAAAAACAAAAATGAGCCGGACAGAGTGGTGTGCATCTGTGGTCCCAGCTACTCAAAAAAAATTCCACAAAGGAAAAATGATTAAATGATTTGGGAAAAGTTCCCGTATTTGAGGTTTGTCCTAGAAAATAGAAGACCAAACTAAAAAGTAACACCTACCTTAGAGCATATAAATTGTAAGCGGTGTAATGGGCACTCACTCATAATCCCACCAGAGCTCTTCTGTGGAAACAAGTTTGGGAGAGCTTTATTTATTCGACAAATATTTGGTGAGTAATTCTATGTGCCAGGCACATTTTACCTCCTAGAAATAGAGCCACTAGTTCTAGGTGCTAAAGAGTGCCTGCTTTCATGGAGCTTACCTGCTAGGGAGGAAAGCTTGGCTACATACTGAGGCTGATTTTTACCTGTATGTTTCAAGTAGTAATAAACCACATCTCTAACTACCATTGTCTTGAAGTAATAGCTGGTTCTAGGTCTGAACATGAAATGTACACGACATCCTGGAATATCTTGTGCCAGAAAGCAAGCAAGGTAATAGATTACTAGGGTTCTGTCTAAAGGATGCACAAACCAACTTCAAGGGGCTTATATTGGCCAAAAGTGGAATAATATTCATCAGAAAGAACAATTACAGCAGCAGATTGAAATATATCTAATATATTTAATGAGTTAATAATGTTAACAAACATATATGGATCACCTTTGAAGACTTTTGGCCATCAACTCATTATTCAGAAAATTGGTAAATAAAGGAAAAGAAAAGCATGTATCCTGCCTTCATATTACAACCAAATGTCAATGGTAATCAGACAGTTGATAATATGAAGTTATTCTTTGTAGAAGGATTTCAGCTAATAAATAGAAAATAAATGATAAAATTAGAAGATAACTGTTTTTACAAGCCTCAGTGGAAAAGCGGTCAGTCTAGGCAGTGCTCATTACTAGCTGCTAAAAGCATTAGGTAAAAAGTGGATGGGGAACTTTACAGTGGTTGGAACAGCCTGGCAACACCTGAACCCACTGATGCACTCTTAACATACCTCTAAGAATGGGACAACCAAGCACTGTGTGCTTTAAAAAGAAAAAAAAAAAAAAAGGAAACCGAGTCTCCCTATGTTATCCAGGCTTGTCTCAAGCTCCTGGGCTCAAGCAGTCTTCCCATCTCTGCTTCCTAAAATGCAGGGATTATAGGTGTGAGCCACCATACCTAGGCTTTCTTGACATAACGAATGGAAAATACACAGTTCTATCCATGAAGTTTTCCCAAATGTCCCTCCCACATCCCACTGAACCTGAATCAAATAAACCTGTTATTCTCTCAGTTTAGAAAGGAAACAAAGGATAGCAGAACCTGCTAAGTGATACTGCAGACATGCAGTTTGCCAAATTCAAACTATAGAACAAATGACCCCGTTTCTTTAACAGATAAATAGCAAGAGAAAAGGGCCAGTGGCAAAGGACCTGTTAGAGAGAATTTTTAAAACCTTACCAGGCAAATGCAAAGTATGGCTCTTGTTTGGACCATAATTAGCACAATAATGGTTCTAATACAAAGTTCAGCTGCTAAAAGATATTTTTAAAGGCATTTGGAGGAATTTGAATTTGGTGCAGATACTAGATGATATTTTTAACTTATTTCCTGAGAAATGGCCTATGAAAGAAATTATTGTTTATTAGGTATGATATTGTGAGAGAGTTTGTTAGAAATACAAACCAAAGGCCAGGTGCGGTGGCTCATGCCTGTAATCCCAGCACTTTGGGAGGCCGAGGCCAGCAGATCACCAGGTCAGGAGTTCAAGACCAGCCTGACCAACATGGTGAAACTTTGTCTCTACTAAAAATACAAAAGTTAACCGGGTGTGGTGGTGTGCACCTGTAATCCCAGCTACTCAGGAGGCTGAGGCAGAAGAATCACTTGAACCCAGGAGGCGGAGGTTGCAGTGAGCCAAGATCGCACCACTGCACTCCAGCCTGGTCAACAGAGTGAGACTCCATCTCAGAAAAAAAGAAAATACAAACTGAAGTATTTTAAGATGAAATGATATGATATAGGAGGAACATAGATTTAATAAGATTGGTAAAATGTTGATAATTTGGTTGATGTTGAAATTGGGTGGTGAGTACATGAATGTCATTATGCTGTTTTTTTGTATTTTTGTGTAATAAAATGACCGTAATAAAAGCTTTTTTTATTTATAGTACTAGACCACAAAAATTATTTCCCCATTTGTGGGTACCATTTAAAGTAAAACCATCACTTTATACCATGGGCATCAGTTGTCTGGAAGCACTCTTGATTTCCTTTGATCGTTATAACCTAGTTATTTATATTAATAGTTCTCTATTTTAACTTTCCAGTTAGCTACATGATCTAGTTAGCTACATGACAAAAAGAAATGAACGTCTAGGAGGCTGGAATTCAACAGCCTTGGGTTCTGGCTCTAGCTACTGGCTATATAACTCCAAACACTGAGTTTCTGATCACGTCACTTATCTAAATATCTATAAAAATTGGCCAGTTATTTCTCTTCTTCCTCATTGAACTTTTATTTAAAAAAAAAAAGAAGGAAATACAGTTAAGTCTAAAAACACTTTTTTTGAGACAGGGTGGGTCTCACCATGTCACCCACGCTGGAATGCAGTGGTGCAATCATAGTTCAGTGTAACCTTGAACTCCTGGGCTCAAGCAAACCTATCTACCACCTCAGCCTACTGAGTAGCTGGGGATTACAGGCAAAATCTTTTTATTCGTTGTAGAGATGAGGTCTTGCTACATTGTCCAGACTACTCTTGAACTCCTGGCCTGAAGTGATCTTCTGCTTGGCCTTTAACCTATGTTAGAGTGCTTCTCACAGTATATTGAAATTGCCAATTAACCCGGGTCTTCCCTGCTATACTTTAGATCCCTGCAGTTCTGTGTCCTGTTTCCTATTTGTTCTTAGCCCATGGTGCCTGGCAGAGTGTAAGCATTTAAATATTTATGGAATGAATTAAAATATTGATGTTTTAGCATGACCCTTGGTATGTATTTGGGAGTGGTTTTTTTTTTGCACCCTTGGTTCACGCAAGTTATGGTGTTTCTAATGCAAATTGAGATGAAAAAGTTCTCAGTAGATAGCTTAGAATTCATTGTTAAGACTCTAGTCATATCTGCCAGACTTGTGCCGTAACTGTTGGGTATACAAGTGAGCATCCCTCCATCCATGCCCCTGATGGAGGGTAACTGAAGTAACACATGCCTAGGATATAATGCTTTTATTTATTTTTTGTAGGTGCTGCCATGCTTACTGAGTCCCTTTTCTCTCCTCCTCTATCATCTTCCATCAGTGACTATCACCAGCCTTTTGCAACAGCTAATGAACCTACCTCAAAGTGCAGCTACACCAGCACCCTCCAATCCTCACCTGACTGCTGTGCTTCAGAACAAGGTGATCTTGCCCTTTTATATCCTCGAACTTTGTGAAGTGTCTTTATTTATGTTATAGATTAAAATAATGGTTGCTGTATCTCTAGCAACTTGTAAAAAAGGCTTCTTTCAGTCAAGAGTTACATTAAGCTGCTAGTAACAGAGGCTAGAAATAACAGTGTTTGCAACAAAATAGGATTTTATGTGTCTAGTGTGAAATAAATTTGATATAGTAGCTCCATAGAATCATCAGGGATCCAGGCTTTTTCACTGTTTCTCTTCTGCCATTCTTAGCAGTGGCTTCCATGTTCATTATCCCTCGTGGTCCAAGATGGCTGTGGAATTCAAGATTCGGCTTTACATCAGGAAGGAGGGGTGAATGTGGAGGGCAAAAAGTTCTGGACCAGCTGTCCCTCTTCCTCATTAAGGCCTTTTCCAGGAGTTCTAACCAAAAACTTCCACCTACTGTTAATGGCCAGGACATTGTCACATGGCCACACCTAACTGCAGGGAAGGCTGGAAAATATCTTTTAGTTCACACCATTGTCATAACACATAAAATAAGAGATCTGATCATGGGTAGGAAGGCATATTAGGTAGGCAATTAGCAGTCTCTGTCATAACACTATCAATAGTAGAATCTTCCGTTTCATATTTTATTTGCATCAGGTTAAAGATTCAGAGATTCCTAAGGGAAACATAATAAGAAAGAAAGAATGTGAATTTTTAGTCTTTGCCTGCTGCTGTCTAGGCTTGTGACCTTGGACAGATGATATCACATTGTTGAACCAGTTTCCTGGTCTATAAAATGGAGGTGATGATGTAGACTTCATAGAGTTGTCCTGGTACTTCAATGAGATAACAGTTGTTAATGGTTCAGTATAATGCCTGGTACATAGTAGTTACTCATTTAGGGCCATTCTATGTACAGTAGAGGTGAAAAAGTGGTCTCAAGGCCTCTTGCTCCTTTGCATCTGAAAACCTGCCGAAGCATGACACTAAAGGGCAGTATATTAGAGGCAGAAGAGGTGACAGTGCCTCTGGGGACATAAGACAGGGTTCTGTGGTGATCAGGAATGTGCCTTTCTGTTATTTGGTTTCTTAGTTTTAATTTTATTAAAGATAGTAGTATTTTCTTTCTGAGAATAACATGAAAAGAGATCTTTTATTTTATTTTTAAATCAGGGTCTGCTCTGTCACCCAGGCCAGAGTACAGTGGCAGGATTTTGGCTCACTGCAGTCTCTGCCTCCTAGACTCAAGCCATCCTCCCACCTCAGCATCCCAGGTAGCTGGGACTACAGGCACATGCCACCACACCCAACTAATTTGTGTATTTTTTGTAGAGGTGGAGTTTCACCATGTTGCCAAGGCTGGTCTCAAACTCCTTAGCTCAAGCAATCTACCCCCCTCAACCTCCTAAAATATTGGGATTACAGGCATGAGCCACTGCAACCAGCCATGAAGGGAAATTTTGTGGAAAAGCAAGGTTATCTATCCTCTATGAGTGAACTTAGAAAGTTGGGATAGAATCTCAAAGTACTGCTAGCCTTCCTTTTATGATCCATTTATAGCTATGATCATATCTTTAACCTAGACCTTCTTGTCCCTATTTGTATTTTCTTTTTTGAAATAGGATCTCACTCTGTCACCCAGGCTTCAGTGGCACATTCACAGCTTATTGCAGCCTCAACTTTCTGGACTCAAAGTGATCCTCCCACCTCAGCCTCTTGAGTAGCGTGTGCCACCATGCCTGACTGTTTTTTTTTTTAGACAGTCTCACTCTGTCACCCAGGCTGAAGTACAGTGGTGGCATCTTGGCTCACTGCAACCTCTGCCTCCCAAGTTCAAGCAATTCTCCTGCCTCAGCCCCCTGAGTAGCTGGGATTAGAGGCGCCTGCCACCATGCCTGGCTAATTTTTGTACTTTTAGCAAAAATGGGATTTCACCATGTTGGCCAGGCTGGTCTCAAACTCCTGACCTCAGGTGATCCACCTGCCTCAGTCTCCCAAAGTGCTGGAATTACAGGCATGAGCCACCGCACCTGGCCTCCAATTTATTTTTTACATTTTTTCCAGAGACAGGATATCACTGTGTTACACAGGCTGGTCTCAAATTTCTGGACTCAAGTAGTCCTGCCTCTACCTCCTAAAGTGCTGGGACTACAGGCGTGAGCCACCATGCCCAGCACCCATTCATATTTTTAGCCTATGCCCCAAAGACTACAGTTCCTGATTTTACTGTCCACTAAATAAAACATATTTTTATATATTAGGTGTTTTTTGAGATGGAGTTTCACTCTTATTGCCCAGGTTGGAGTTCAATGGCGTGATCTCAGCTCACTGCAGCCTCCGCCCCCTGGGTTCAAGCAATTCTCCTGCCTCAGCCTCTCAGGTAGCTGGGATTACAGGTGTGTACCACCATGCCTGGCAAATTTTGTATTTTTAATAGAGGTGGGATTTCACCGTGATGGCCAAGCTGGTTTTGAATGCATGACCTCAGGTGACCTACCCGCCTTAACCTCCCAAAGTACTGGGATTACAGGCATGAGCCACCACACCTGACCATTTTTATATATTTCATACTCTAAAGCATGTTGCTGAATTTTAATTGTAGATATGGTGTATACATCTGTTTATCCTTTCTCTATTCTTATTTTTTTAGATTTTTATTAACATCCTCTCTAAGACTTTATATTTCCAGATAGAGATGTGCTTTTTAATGTAAAGTTTCTCTTTATACCATGATTATTTCAGGTGTCCTTATCTGTATATTTTCCTATGGTTAGCACCTTGTTTCTTAATTCAAAATATCTTTATGTAATGTTTTTTTCTCATTTTTTCCTTATTTTCATTTCTGTATCAAAGTTGGTCCTCATTGACTTTCCTTTTTAGCCTATTTTGGTTCCCATAAATAGGAGAAAAGGCAAATCCTACATTATCCATGGCAAGGAAAAATCATCTTTTAACCTCAGCATGGGGAACAAAGAGGCATGTTGGAGACCATGACTTTCCATTTCTGTTGGCTATGCCTGGTTACTGCTGTGCCAGAATAAAGCGTGGAGAAAGATGTAGCTTTTCAACTCATGCTTGTCTGATTTTTGCCTAGTTTCACAGAAAAGCACAGTAGTGAGGTCATATTGATTTAGAGCTATTCCCTATCTGATGCGAGGATCCCCTCAACAGTGGTGGAGGAGATTTCAATGCAGTTTTAAGTTTGACTCCCTCTGTCTTCTCTCATAGTTTGGCCTGTCACTGCTCCTTGTCCTCCTGAGCCGTGGGGAAGACCTACAGAGTTCAGACCCTGCTACAGAATCAACGCGAAATAATCAGTGGTCAGTGTGGACTGTTTCTTCTCTTATTTTACGTTCTTTGAGGTAATCTTTTTAATTTTTTTCTTATATTATTATTATGGGTTTTCCCTATCAGGACGGAGGTGATGTTTATGGCAACACGAGAACTTCTACGGATTCCCCAAGCAGCCCTGGCCAAGCCAATCTCTATACCTACAAACCTAGTGTCACTCTTTTCTCGCTATGTTGACCAGCAGAAACTGAACTTGCTGGAGACAAAACTGCAGTAAGTTTGAAACAGGAGAGTTTCACATCTCACTAAAGTTGACACTTTAGAAGTTATGGTTGGGAGGCTGGGTGCAGTGGCTCACATCTGTAATCCCAGCACTTTAGGAGACCCAGGAGGGGAGATCGCTTGAGGCCAGGAGTTCCAGACCAGCCTTAACGACATGGTGAAACCCCATCTCCACTAAAAAATATAAAAGTTAGCCGGGTGTGGTGGCACATGTGTGTAATCCCAGCTATTCGGGAGGCTGAGGTATGAGAATCACTTGAACCCAGGAGGCAGAGATGGCAGTGAGCCGAGATCACACCACCACACTTCAGCTTGGGTGACAGAGCTAGACTCTGTCTCAAAAAAAATAAATAAATAAAAAGAAGTTATGATTGACGTGGAGGGGGGGAATAAAACTGAATGTGGTGGAAAACATTGGCTTTTTATTAACTATTTGTATATCTATTAGATATAAAACACTGAACTAGGTACAACAGGGCCTTCATAGAAGATGACTAAATGCTGAGGATAGAGAAGTATCTTGGGTGTTTTGTTAGGAGAAGTCTTACAAAGATGTAACTGTAACAGGAAAGATTGCCTTCTGTTTCAACTCCTTTATACAAACAGTTTTCCTTTCTCTCTTTTGTAACCCTAGGCTAGTTCAGGGGATACGATAGAAGATCTCCAGATGCCTCCAGATGCGTCCCGTACCTCCTTTTGGCTGTCACCTGCACTGCTGCCATCACCAATGGAGTGTTTTTAATGAGGGAGGGAAGATAGCTTATTCCCCAAAGCAAAGTCTTATGGGATTGATTCCTGTTTACAGGGGTTGTCTCTCAATGTCAGATATTTCCCCACTGCTCTGTGAAATTTGGCTGGGTGATACTTCTCCTGGTTTCTTCTTTACCTTCTATGTTACAGTTCTGCATGTCCTACTTTTACTCAGTTCTTCTCAATTTTACATTTTCTTTGCCCTAGACACACAAATGTAATCTCTCCCTTTATCCCACCACTACTCCAGCTCAGAGTAGATTGTAGCCTGCCAAAGGATTCTTTCCCTCATCCTATTGAAGTTGTTTTTTCATTGCCCCCTATTAATATGACTATAGGAGAGCCAGTTAAGTAGAAATCAAGATATACACACATTCGTAGACACAAACACACACATGTACACACACACACACACACACACACACACAGCCCTATACATGTATTTATGTGGTCTTCAGAGGGTCCTGAAAGAATGAATTTTAGATTGAAAAATATTTAGTTGTCTCATTACCTTTAAAAACACAAACCAGCTGATGTGTTTTAATCTGTTTCTGTTCTATCTTGTAATTAATTTGGTGGGTTTTACTTGTTTTAACATAAATAAAGAGTATGCAGCACATTTAATAAAATCAGAACTCTTAATTGGCTTATGTCCAGGTCTAGGCTGAGAAGTCCTTTTTCTTCTTTCCACCTTTATTTCCTTAGTTTCTGTCAACCTTAATGGAAACAGCACATGGTTATGCCTTTTTCCTGCTACAACTACTGTGTACTTGAGCCTTTCCCCTCAAGTGCTTTTGAAGTCACCCAGGATGATTCTCACTAGTAGCCTGCTTTGGCAGTGTGGCTTTTTGCACACTTGCCCTGTCTTCCTGAGACTACTTTAGTAAGCCATGCTTTACTTCTTTCTTCCCCAGTTTTATTTGGTGTCATGAATAGAAACTTCCAAATGTAACCATGGAAGCTAAGTTTGGCCTGCTTTGCTTTTTAAGACTCCACACCATGGGCAGAACTGTTGTCCTTGCTGCTTCGTCTCACCCAAGTCCCATTCCCAGGCAGCCAGGGGCCTAGATTTGAATAATTGCAGGGCCAGCCTGCCATAATCTTTCTCACTTAGTCCTCTCTCATTCAGCAGTCCACCAGACTGAGGGGTTTTGATCCCTAGTGATTACAGCCCTGAAGAAAATTAAATCTGAATTAATTTTACATGGCCTTCCTGATCTACTTTCTGCTGTTCTTACCTTTTCGAATGTAGTTGGGGGGTGGGGGGGATAGGTTATGCTATTTAAAGAGAATAAACATTTTGCACATACATGTATTGTACAACAGGAAGATCCTCTGTTAAAACCAGCTGTCCTTGTTCTCCATCTCCATTTCTTCCCATGCTGTAGCCCCAGGCTCCACTAGCTGTTCCTCAGTGACCTTACCTAGCTTCCCTCCACCATTATCTACTGACAATTTCTACTACGCGCCTTTCCTACCTTCCCTTCACAGCCAATCAAGTGAATACTTGATTATTATCTCTTCCTTACTGTGCTTTATCTTTTTTGTTTGGTTCTAATTAATGAAAATAAAAGTTTCTAAATTTACATTTTTATAGGGTATTGTAAATAAAAACAAATTGTATACTTAAAAATGAGTGCCTGCATTTCTACTTTGTTACTTCTGAATATGATTTTTATGTGTTTCTAGCATATTTAGATAGACTGGCAACCTCTTGATGTTGGGGATTAAAGATATTATTACCTATATTTTTACCTTTTTAATTTTGTTGCAAAGATGACATAAATATCTTACTTTTATATAGTAACTTTTCTTTAAAAATCTAAGATTCTTTCAGTTTTCCTTTCCCCCCATTTTAACTGCCAAGACAAACTTATAAATTGTTGTAGTAGATAAGACAAAATTATAATTTGTGGTAGACAAAATTATAAATTGTAATAGATAAACTGTAGTTTGTCTTCTCCATCCTGCCTGTCTCTAGGCATTGAGGAATCTGCCCCTTTAAGCGACTCATAGTTCAGTGAGGCATTCAGCTGCCTTCTTTGATAGTATTTGCTTAGTTCTGAGAATATTGTATTTCAAAATTAATCTCTTCAAAGGAGATGAGAAAAGTTTGGTCATTCTTCATAGTGAATTTATTTTCATTATTTCAGACAAGTATCATTTTTATTCTAAAATGCTCGAGATAAAAGATTCAGCAAACGTAGAGAAAAGAAAAAAAAAAAAAAGGATTTTGTTTTCAAGACAGGGTCACTGTTGTTCAGGCTGGAGTGAAGTGGCACAGTAGCCCAAACACAACTCACTGCAGCCTCGACCTCCCAGGCTGAAGCGATCTGCCTCAGCCTCCCAAGTAACTGGGACTACTGGTGTACACTACTGCACCTTGCCCAGCTAACTTTTATACTTTTTGTAGAGTTGGGATCTCTGTGTTGCCCAGGCTGCTCTCGAACTCCCAAACTCAAGCGATCCTCCCACCTTGACCCCTCAAAATGCTGGGAGTACAGGTGTGAACCACTGCACTAAGCTTAAAGCATTTTTTTTTCTTTTTGAGACGAGTTTCTCTGTCAGGCTCACTGCAGCCTCTACCTCCCAGGCTCAAGCAATTCTCCCACTTCAGCCTCCCAAATAGCTGGGACTACAGGTGGGTGCCATCGTGCCCAGCTAATTTTTTTTACTTTTAGTAAGGATGAGGTCTCGCTATGTTGCCCAGGCTAGGTTCGAACCCCTGGGCTTGAGGGATTCTCCTGCCTTGGCTTCTCAAAGTGCTGGATTACAGGCATAAGCCACCAAAGTTTTAAATGATAAAGAGGAGATAATTTAACATTAGGTGTGTGACTACATACATAAACCTTTTTTTTTTCCTCATGAGGACATGGATTCCTTGAGGTTCAATAGCTTGCGGAGATGACACAGCTAATGGGCAGCAGAGCAAGAGACTCATACAGAATATTAATTGCTGTAAGGAAATCAAATTATCTTCCAGTAAAAGATTTATTCACACCTCTTAACACAAAACAATACAAGGTGTTATTAGCCCTGCTTTGTTAAACTGGCCCAAGGATGCCCCTACCTTCACAGAAGACTAGATTCCAAATGTCAGAAGCGAAGAAATCCCTAGAGATCATGTAGGCCAGCCCTCACAATTTGAGGAAGCCAAATGTCAAACAGCAGTGACTTACCAAAGGTGCCACAGCTGGCTAGTAGTAAAGCCAAGAAAAAAACTCAAATGTGCAGCCAGGCACAGTGGCTCACACTTGTAATCCCAGCACTTTGGGAGGCTGAGGCAGGTGGATCACTTGGGGTCAGGAGTTCGAGACCAGCCTGACCAACATGGTGAAAACCCATCTTTATTAAAAATACAAAATTAGCTGGGCATGGTGGCACATGCCTGTAATCCCAGATACTTGGGAGGCTGAGGCAGGAGAATTGCTCAAACCCAGGAGACAGAGATTGCAGTGAGCCGAGATCACACCATTGCACTCTAGCCTGGGCAACAAAAGCAAAACTCTGTCTCAAAAAAAAAAAAAAAAAAACTGGGGTGTGTTTACTCTCTGCTGCTCTTTACTATAGTTCTCCATCATAGTTTAATACTGGCCCTAGTCCAGATAATTTAGGTATTTGGTTTTTAAAAAAGTCATTTGTGGGCCGGGCATGGTGGCTCACGCCTGTAATCCCAGCACTCTGGGAGGCCAAGGTGGGCAGAGCACGAGGTCAAGAGTTGGAGACCAGCCTGCCCAACATGGTGAAACCCCATCTCTACTAAAGATACAAAAAATTAGCCAGACATGGTGGTGCATGCCTGTAATCCCAGCTACTCAGGAGGCTGAGGCAGGAGAATTGCTTGAACCCAGGAGGCAGAAGTTGCAGTGAGCCGAGGGCACAACATTGCACTTGTTGCCTGGGCAACAAGGCGAAACTCTGTCTTAAAAAAAAAAAAAGTTGGCAGAATGCAGTGGCTCACATCTGTAATCCCAGCACTTTGGGAGGCCAAGGTGGGTGGATCACCTGAGGTCAGGGGTTTGAGACCAGCCTGACCAACATGAAGAAACCCTGTCTCAAAAAAAAAAAAAAGTCATTTGTGACCAGGCACAATGGCTCATGCCTGTAATCCCAACACTTTGGAAGTCAAGGCAGGAGAATCACTTGAACCCAGTAGTTCAAGACCACCCTGGGCAACATGGTAAAATCCCAGCTACAATTTTGTTTTTAATTTCCTAAAAAGTCATTTGTAAGCCTCAGAGTAACTAGTGAGGACAATATTAACTTCAAAAAAAATTAGGTGATGCACTAAAATAATTTACGAGAATATGGCAGAGAGTTGAAAACTGACATTAATGCATGTAATCTCCTTCTGTAATAAAAAGAAGATCCTGATAAATAACACATAGGTAATCAACCCTACTGGGTAATAGGTGACGGCCTTATGAATAATAGTTACAAAATAAAATGCAATGCAAGTGAATAATATTAAGAAGCTCACCCCCTACTGGTAATCAGAGAAGTAAAAAGTAAATGTTTTTAACCTACCAAATTAATAAAAACTTTAATGTTAGTGAGAATTTGGTGCTTCCACTCACTGGTGGGGGTAAATGTCCACCTTTTTGGAAAGTACTTTCACCATGTGAAGCACTTCAAAGTATTCTTAGCCTTTGAACAATTACTTTGGCTTTAGAAATCTAAGAAAAGATAACAAAGCAATGGTACTTACCATAGCTTTACTTATTTTTATTTTTTGAAGACCAGTTCTTGCTCTGTTGCCCAGTGTTTACTGTAGTGGCACAATCATAGCTCACTGTAGCCTTGAACTCCTGGCCTCAAGCAATCCTCTCCATCTCAGCGTCGCAGGTCACCTTGCCCAGCTAATTATGTTATTTTTTGTAGACGCAGGGTCTTGCTCTGTTACCCAGGCTGGTCTCAAACTCCTGGGCTCAGGTGAGTCTCTTGCCTTGGCCTCCCAAATGATTCATTACAGGCATGAGCCATTTCACCCAGCCAGCTTTACTCATAATAGAAAAATTAGAAATAATCTAAATGTTCAACATTACAATAATGGTTAAGTAAACAATGATCCATTTGTTGTGGATAGAAAGGCAGAATATTGGACTAGGTGCAGTGGCTCATGCTTGTAATCCCAGCACTTTGGAAGGGAAGACTTTGCAAGACCTTTCTCTCTTAGCCAGGCATGGTGGCATGTGCCTGTACTCCCAGCTACTCAGGAGGCTGAGGCAGGAAGATTGCCTGAGCCCAGGAGTACAAGGCTGTAATGAGATCCAGCCTGGGAGACAGAGCAAGACCATGCCTAAAAAAATTTTAAAAGGCAGAATATTTAATCATGGAAAATATTTTGTATAGTATAGTGGAAAACATTATATATGCAATGAATCCAATTGTTAAGAAAAATGCATGTATGATGAAAAAAGAATATTGGAAAGTTATGTTTCTAACGATTACTGGTATCTATCTGTAAGTAATGGGATTATGGAGAACTTTCTTTTCCTTTTGGCTTTTCAGTAATTTTCAAATTTTCTATAGAGAAAATGTATTGCTAAGGTTTTTACAAGAAAAATATTTTTAAAGAAAAAAATTGTTCTTGAAGAATTTAGTTATGTAGGAAAATAGTAAGAATATAATGTTAAGTAAAAAATAGGTTCTGTAATATGTACATGACAATCTCTGTGGAGTAAAAAATATATGGGAGGCCGGGCATGGTGGCTCATGCCTGCAATCCTAGCACTTTGGGAGACTGAGGTGGGCAGATCACTTGAGGTGAGGAGTTCAAGCCCATTCTGGCCAATATGGCAAAACCTTGTCTCTACTACAAATACAAAAATTAGCTGGCCATGGTGATGTGCATCTTTAATCCCAGCTACTCAGGAGGCTGAGGCTGGATAATAGCTTGAACCGTATGTTTTTTTTACTTTGTGTGTGTGTGTGTGCACGCACGCATGTGTGTATGTGTGTGCGTGCACGCATGTGTGTGTGTGTGTGTGTATATGAGAGAGAGAAAAGAGTGAAATCAAGGATGACCAAATAGTGGTTTTCTTTAAGAGAAAGAGCTGTGGAAGATTTTGTGTGTAGGTGATTGCTCCTGATTTTTAAATTTTCCCAATTTGTCTTCATTGAGCATGTATAATAACCTTAAAAGGGAGATATTATCTTAAAACTGCTAAACATAGTAGCTATTTCTAGTGAAAAAACTAAGTTCTACCTTTTTAATGATCACCATTCTGACTGGTGTGAGATGGTATCTCATTGTGGTTTTTATTTGCATTTCTCTAATGACCAGTGATGATGAGCTTTTTTTCAAGTTTGTTTGGCCACATAAGTACATTTAATATTGTAGTCCCTGAGAACTTAGTAGGAAACAAGTCTTAGTCTGGGAATTCAGTATCTTAAAATCACCTAATAGCATTTTGACCTTCTTCCTTCTTGCATCAGAGGCACAGTTGTGAACAGACTGCAGGTCTCACGACAGCCTCTGCTTTGCTTCTTATTTTGCAAATGTTGCATGTAAGGCTGTTCTGAGGAGCTTGCTTATTATTCAGCATGACTCTCCAAGCCCCCAATTTAGCCAAGTTCATTCTTCAAAGCAATATTAACCAAAAGCAGACTTGAGATACACAAAATATCTAGCAAGGAGCTAGGTAATCAGTGACACCTGTTCTTTGCCAGTTGGGAATATAAAATTTCTTCAATTACTTAGATTGCACTAATCTAACAAATGAGAAACAAATCTGCATATAACTAACAAAAGGAAGGATCTCAAATTTGACCCCCCCAGAAAAACCACTGCTAACAGTTTAGTGTATCGTCCTCCAAGTGATATCTGCATGCACATGCATACATACATAGAATCATAGTTTCACTTTTTTTCTCTCTTAATGCATCATGGGCATCTTTCAGTGTTAGTATATGGAGAGCTACCCTGTTATTATTATTTTTTTTTTGAGACAGGGTCTGCTCTGTTGCCCAGGCTGGAGTGCAGTGGTGTGATTATGTCTCACTAGAGCCCCAACCCCCTGGGCTCAAGGAATCCTCCACCTCAGCCTCCTGAATAGCTGGGACAACAGGTGTGCACTGCCATGCCTAGTTAATTATTTAATTTTTTGCAGAGACAGGGTCTTGCTTGTTGCCCAGGCTGGTCTCAAACTCCTGGGCTCATTCAATCCTCCCATCTTGGCCTCCCAAAGTGCTGGGATTACAGGCATGAGCCACTGTACCTGGCCCCTTGTTCTTTTTGATAGTTTTATAGTATTCCACTATGTGCCATTGTGCCATCATTTATCTAATTATTCTCCTATTAATAGAATTCAGTCTTCAAATACTTTTTATCACTGTCATTCATCCAACAGTGACAAAGGTAAACCCACAATGTCACATTTCTATAACTATTTTATAGTGTACAAAGAACATATTCCAATTTAGTCATCTCTATAACCTTTTGAAATAGGATGGACAACTATAATTGTACAGTACCAAAACTAGATTAGCAAGACCTTCCAGCTGGTAAGGTCTAAAACTGGGATTTAAACCTTAAGTTTTGAGCTCCATTTCTAGTGTCTTGGCTGCAAGAAGACTCCTGTTCCTGGACCCATGCTTCAGAGGAGCAGCTGAAAAGCTGCAAGGCTTTAACATTGCATCTGCAAACTCTTCTGATTGGATTTCAATGCCTTCATTTTCAGTAGGCAGATTAAGCATTGTCTCTCAGTAATGTCAAAAAGGGAGCGGTTCAGATTGTAATGATCAGGATCAACTGTGATATATAAGGATCAGAGTCACAGCAATGCAGCTGTCAGGAATCTCTATGGCCTTTTTGATTTAAATATCATCTAGGGAGGGGGAAAAAAGAAAAAGACTCCTTGTTTCCACTCTTCTTCATTCCCAGTATTTTGAAATGCTTTTTTTTTACATTAGATATATTGTCACAGTGATTGTTTTTTTTTTCATAAATTCACTGCATTAATATGGGAGATTCACAAATGCAGAAATAGTCTGTCTTATTCACAGCTGTACTACAAAGCCCAGCACAGAATCAACACCTAGCAGGCATCCAACAAATACATGGTCATGAAATAGTTTTGCTATTAAGAAACAAAGCTGGCCAGGCACAGTGGCTCACACCTGTAATCCCAAGCACTTTGGGAGGCCAAGGCGGGCAGATCACTTGAGGTCAGGAGTTTCAGACTGCCCTAGCGAATATGGTGAAGCCCTGTCTCTACTAAAAATATAAAAATTAGCCAGGTGTGGTGGCTCACACCTGTAGTCCCAGCTACTTGGGAGGCTGGGGCAGGAGAATCACTTGAATCTGAGAGGCGGAGGCTGCAGTGAGCTGAGATCGCGCCACTGCACTCTAGCCTGGGTGACAGAGCAAGACTCTGTCTCAAAAACAAAAAGAAGAAGAAGAAGACAAAGTTTAGCTGGGTGCAATGGCTTATCCCTGTAATCGCAGCACTTTGGGAGGTTGAGGCAGGAGGATCGCTTGAGCCCAGGAGTTCAAGACCAGCCTGGGCAACATAGTGAGACCCCCATCTCTACAAAAAAAAACTTTTAAAATTAGTCAAGCATGGTGACGCATGCCTGTAGTCCCAACTACTTGGGAGGCTGAGGTGGGAGGATCATTTGAGCCCAGGAGGTTGAGGCTGCAAGGAGCTGTGATTGCTCCACTGCACTTCAGCTGACAAATGAGACCCTGTCTTACAAAAACAAAGGAAGGGAGGGAGGGAGGGAAGGGGAGCAGAGGAGAGGGAGGAGGAAAGAATGCTGGGCATGGTGGCTCCTGTCTGTAATCCCAGCACTTTGGGAGGCTGAGGCCTGTGGATCATCTGAGGTTAGGAGTTTGAGACCAGCCTGCCAACATGGTGAAAACCTGTCTCTACTAAAAAGATAAAAATTAGCTGGGCACAGTGGCAACACTTGTAGTCCCAGCTACTTGGAAGGCTGAGGCAGGAGAATCACTTGAGCCTGAGAGGCAGACATTGCAGTGAGCCAAGATCATGCTACTGCACTCCAGCCTGGGCAACAGAGGGAGACCCTGTCTCAAAAAAATAAATAAATAAAAATAAAAAAAGAAAGAAGCAAACAAACAGAGCTTAAAGATATCATTCAGAGAATAGAGCTCAATATAATAAATTAGTCTGTGTGTACAAGATTCATTTCAAAATACATTTTCACTCATTTTATCACATCAACTCCTACATCAGAAACAATTTGATAATATAAGTCAGTTAAGCTCTTGTGTGTCCCACATTCTCCAAATACAGTGGTGACAAAGACAAACTAAACCCCTATTCTGGTACAGTTTGCATTCTGAGGGGGATACTTACAATGATAAGTGCTAAGAAAAGAACAAAGTGATTCAAGTGGGGAAGGTGTACTTGTACTGTAGACAGAGTAGAAAGGAAGGCCTCAATAAGCAGGTGACATTCAAGCAGACATCTGAATAATGAGAAGAGACAGATATGCAAAGGTCTAGGAAGAGCATCCCAAGGAAAATAAAGAAGGTAGTCAAGCCCCTGAGATGAAAATGAGTTTGAGTTCAAGGAACCACAGAAAGTCAATGTTGCTAGAGTGAACGGAGTGGGCAGAGAGTGACCACACAGGGTCTTGAAGGGATTTATTCTTATTGCAATAGGAAACTGTTGCAGAGCTTTAAGTAAAAAACACAAAACAGCATATGACTTATAACTTTTAAAAATCACTGCTGTGCATGGTGGCTCATGCCTGTAATCCCAGCACTTTGGAAGTCCGAGGTGGGCAGATCACCTGAGGTCAGGAGTTCAAGACCAGCCTAGCCAACATGGTGAAAACCCATCTCTGCTAAAAGTACAAAAATTATCTGGGCATGGTGTTGGGCACCTGTAGTTTCAGCTACTCAGGAGGCTGAGGCAGGAGAATAGCTTGAACCTGGGAGGCAGAGGCTGCAGTGAGCTGAGATTACACCACTGCACTCTAGCCTGGGCAACAAGAGTGAGATTCTGTTTCAAAAAAAAAAAAAAAAAAAAAATCACTCTGCTATATGGAGATGGAAATAGACAAAAGAAGGGAGCACTTATCAGAGGGCTTCATATTAGTTTCACTGGTCTACAGGATAAGTCTGGGTCTTTAAAAGGCAAAGTGACTGAGGGAATAATTTTTTTAAACATAGATTTAGCAGCAAGCAAAAAACAAACATTCCAATTTAAAAATGGGCAAAGGACATGAACAGACACTTCTCAAAAGAATACAGAAAAATGGCCAACAAACATGAAAAAATGCTCATCACTAATCATCAGAGAAATGCAAATCAAAACCACAATAAGGTAGTATCTCACACCAGTCAAAATGGCTATTATAAAAAAGTGAAAAATAACAGATGCTGGTGAGGCTGTGGAGAAAAGGGAATGCTTATATCTGCTGGTAAGAGTGTGAATTAGTTCAGCCACTGTGGAATACAGTTTGGAGATCTCTCATAGAACTTAAAACAGAATTACCCTCTGACCCAGCAATTCCAATACTGGGTATATACCCAAAGTAATATAAATCATTCTACCAAAAAGATACATGCATACATATGTTCATTTCAGCACTATTCACAAGAGCAAAGACATGGAATTAACCTAGGTGCCCATCAATGGCGGATTGGATAAAGAAAATGTGCTACCTATACGCCATGGAATACTACACAGCCATAAAAAAGATCAATATGATATCCTTTGCAGGAACATGGATGCAGCTAGAGGCCATTGTCCTAAGTGAGTTAATAAAGGAAGAGAAAACCAAATACTCCATGTTCTCGCTTATAAGTGGGAGCTAAACAATGGGTACACATGGATATAAAATGGGAACAGTAGACACTGGGGACTTCCAAAAGTGGGGAGATGGCTGAAAAACTACTGGATACTATGCTCGGCTGGGCATGATGACTCACATCTGTAATCCCAGCACTTTGGGAGGCCAAGGCAGGTGGATCACCTGAGTTCAGGAGTTTGAGATCAGCCTGTTCAACATGGTGAAAGACCATCTCTACTAAAAGCACAAAAATTATCTGGGCGTGATGGCAGGTTCCTGTAATCCCAGCTACTCAGGAGGCTGAGGCAGGAGAATCACTTTGACCCAGGAAGCGGAGGTTGTGGTGAGCCAAGATTGCGCCATTGCACTCTAGACTGGGCAACAAGAACAAAAAAACTCTATCTCAAAAAAAAAAAAAAAACAGAAACAAAAAACTATTGGATACTATGCTCACTACCTGGGTGACAGGATCATCTATACCCCAGACCTCACCATCACACAATACACTGTAACAAACCTGCAGGTGTGCCCTCTGAATCCAAATGAAAGTTAGAAAAAAATAGATTTAAGACAACAGTTAGTTTTGGAAGTGTTTAGGAGAGTGGGATTGGGATAGCATCTAGAAAACTGGTCATTTTGTATTTCTTATGTTGAGTGTTGGATTGAGCAGTATTCATTTGACTATTATGCTTTGTAACTTTCACATATCATATGTATCCCATGTATGCTATAGGATAAATTGTGTCCACCCCCAAAACTCTTATGTTGACATCCTGACCCCCCCATACCCCAGAATGTCACTCTATTTGAAAATGGGTTCTTTAACAAGCTAATTAGGTTAAAATGTAATAGGTTTGTGTTTGTAGGAAGTAAGAAAAGAAGAGAGAGAGAGCATGGACATGACGTGTCCAAGATTGCAGAGAGTGAGTGGCAGACAAAGAAAACCTGATTACAATCATTTTCCATCACTTCTCTATCCCACAAAGAATAAGTAGACATGTTGTGTGTGACTTCCAAAAATGCTCCCTAAGGGGAAGTCACTACACTTTTGTCCTGTTTTCTTCCCTCTTCTTGCTGCTTAGGATGCAGTTGTAATGACTGAAGCTCTAGTGGCCACCTTGGGGCAAAAGGTAATAACAGAAATAACATACAATGGAGGAGAAAGAAGTCTGTGTCTGGCCAGGCACGGTGGCTCAGGCCTGTGGTCCCAGCACCTGGGCTCCAGTGATCCAAAGCAGGCAGATCACTGGAGCCCAGGAGTTCAGGACAAGCCTGGGTAACAAAGCAAGACCTCATCTCTACTAAAAATACAAAAAATAAAATAAAATAAAATAGCCACGAGACTGAGGTGAGAGGATCCCTTGAGACTGGGAGGTTGAGGCTGCAGTGAGCCAAGATCGAAACGCTGCACTCTCGCCTGAGCCACAGAGTGAGAACCTGTCTCAAAAAAAGAAAAAAAAAATAGTCTGTGTCTTTGAAGACTTCAGTGAGCCACCATTCCAACCTTGAGCTTCCCATCCTGGGATTTCTTTCATGTGTGAAAATAAACTATTATGTGTTTAAACCAATGTAAATTGGGCCTCTGTAACTTCCAGACAAACCTAATCCCAATTATTATGAAGAACTTTTTCAATCATTTGGTACAGGTTGAGCATCTCTAATCTGAAAACCCAAAATCCAAAATCCTTCAAAACTGGAAACTTTTTGAGTGCTGACATAATGCTCAAAAGAATTGCTCATTGGAGCATTTCAGGTTTAGAATTTTCAGATTAGGGATGCTAAACCAGTAAGCACTGTATATATAACAGAAATATTTCCAAATCCAAAAAATAAAGATCTGAAATTCTTCTGGTCCCAAGCATTTTGGATAAGGGCTATTGAACCTGTATTAGAGTTCATTAAGCATTATCAGACACATTTTTTTGAATTTTATTTTGTTTTGAGACAGGATCTCACTCTGTCTCCCAGGCTGGAGTACAGTGGCATGATCTCAGCTCACTGCAACCTCCACTTCCCAGGTTCAAGTCATCCTCTCACCTCACCCTCTCAAGTAGCTGGGACCATAGGCATGTGCCACCATGACTAGCTATTTTTTTTTTTCTTTGAGATGGAGTCTCACTCTGTTGCCTAGGCTGGAGTGCAATGGCGTGATCTCAGCTCACTACAAACTCCGCCTACCGGGTCCAAGCGATTCTGCTGCCTCAGCCTCCTGAGTAGCTGGGATTACAGGTGCCTGCCACTGTACCCGGCTAATTTTTGTATTTTTTTTTCCTTTTTTTAAAATTTTTTTTTAAGTTGATCAAATTCAGATGGGATGACAATTTTTGTATTTTTAGTAGAGATGGGGTTCCACTATGTTGGCCAGGCTGGTCTCAAACTCCTGACCTCAAGTGATCCGCCTGCCTCGGTCTCCCAAAGTGCTGGGATTACAGGCGTGAGCCACTATGCCTGGCCTAATTTTTGTATTTTTAGTAGAGACACGGTTTCACCATGTTGGCCAGGCTGGTCTTGAACTCCTGACCTTAGGTGATCCACCCACCTCGGTTTCCCAAAGTGCTGGGATTACAAATGTGAGACACTGTGCCCAGCCTTGAATTTTAAGTTATTACAAATTCTAGGGAATTCTAGAAGCTCTAGCAGCCACCTTAAGGCAAAAGGTAATAATAGAAACAATATACAAAGGAGGGGAAAGAAGTCTGTGTCTGGCCGGGAATGGTGGCTCAGGCCTGTGGTCCCAGCACTTTTTCTGTGAATTGCAAAGCATGATTATCTGCTATGAAACAGGAGGCTTTGTGTGACATTTGGTTTAATTTTGATGACAGAAAATATAGTACATGTTGACTTCTAACTTAACTATTTGAATTGTTTTGTTTGTTTTGAGGAGGTCTCACCCTGTCGCCCGGGCTGAAGTGCAGTGGTGCGATCTTAGCTCACTGCAGCCTCCATCTCCCCAGCTCAAGAGAGCCTCCCCCAGCCTTGTGGGTAGCTGGGACCACAGACGGGAGCTACCGCACCCAGCTAATTTTTTGTATTTTTGGTAGAGACGAAGTTTTGCCATGTTGCCCAGGCTGAGCTCAAGTGATCTGCCCACCTCAGCCTCCCAAAATTCTGGGATTACAAGTGTGAGACATTGCACCCGGCCCTTCAAATTGTTTGTTGTTTTTTGTTTTGTTTTGTTTTATATAAGATTCCAAGGCACAAGTAATATCAGAGACTATGGCCCTATTCATATCTGTGTTTGAGTGGCAGCTTTACCTTTGCAAGTTACTTTATTCATAAATCTCAGTTGCCCTCCCTGTAAAAGGGGTGGTAGAACAAGTGGGATTGTGACCAAAAAATCAATGATATATCTGAAAGTGCTTAACACTCAAAAAAAACTGGTATCCCTTCATGATATGAATCCATTTGTACCTCATATAAAGTCCCAGTATTTCCAGGTTTTTCTATGATATGTCTAATACTCTCAAGAAAGACATGTGGGTCCCCTTAGGGTTAGTTATGTTGTGCTGCAAAGATAGTCTTGCATAATTAGTAATTACAGTCAGCATTTATTATTTACCATATGCCAGACACATTTCATACATTTTTATTTACTCCCTCCCCCAAACCTTGAGAAACAGATGCTGATGGTCATAGGAAACTGGTGAGAGGTTAAGTCAACAGCCCAAGATTGCATCACTTAGCCAAAACAGGATTTGAAGCAGGTCAAGATCTGTGGTACATCTATATAATGAAATACATAGAGGAAACTTAAACGCATACCACTAAGTGAAAGAAGCCAATTTAAAGGCTGCTTTTCAAACTACAGTCAGCCCTCCATATCTGTGAGTTCTGCCTCCACAAATTCAACCAATCAAAAATATTCTATCAAAAAAGAGATGCTGTGTCTGTACTGAACATGTACAGACCTTTTTCTTGTCATTCCCTAAACAATACAGGATAACAACTTTTACATAGCCTTTACATTGTATTGGGTATTAGATGTAATCTAGAGATAATTTAAAGTGTAAGAGAAGATGCATATAGATTATATGCAAATACTATACCATTTTGTGTAACAGACTTGACCATCTGTGGATTTTGATATTTGCAGAGGATCTTGGAACCAATTCCATGCATACTGAAGGACAACTCTATGTGTGTGATTCAAACTATGACATTCTGGAAAAGGTATAACTGTGGGGACAGTAGAAAGATCACTGGTTGCCAAGAGGTAAGGAAAAAGGAGGAACGAATAGGTGGAGCAGAGAGGTTTTTTAGGACAATAAAACTAATCTGTATGATACTATAATGGTGGATAAATGTCATTATACATTGTCAACACCCATAGAGTGTACAATGCCAAATAAATGCTAATGTAAACTATGGGCTTTGGGTGGATAATGATATGTCAGTGTAGATTCATCAGTTGTAACAGTTGTACCACTCTGGATGTTGATGGTGGGAGAGGCTGTGCATGGAACTCTCTGTAATTTCAGCTCAATTTTTCTGTGAATCTAAAACTGCTCTAAAAAAACAGAGTCCATCTAAAAAAAATCATGAAAGCAAAAATGTCCAATATATTGAGTTTGGCAGGTAAAACAGTATGGACTAAAGAGAGTAGTAAAAAGTGAGATGGGAAAGCAAGATTAGGACCTGGTAGGGAAAGGCCTTAGATGGCAAAGTGAACTATCAGGATATTATCTTATAGACCACAGTGGGGCCATTGAGGATTACAGAGCGAGAAACTCAGGTGAAGAACAGATTATTTTAAGATTCTGGCCGGGCTTGGTAGCTCACGACTTTAATGCCAGCACTTTGGGAGGCTGAGGCGGGCTTGAGCTTAGGAGTTCGAGACCAGCCTGGGCAACATGGCAAAAACCCGTCTCTACAAAAAATACAAACATTAGCGGGGCGTGGTGGCGTGCAGCTGTGGTCTCAGCTACTTGGAAGGATGAGGCACATGAATCACTTGAATCCAAAAGGCAGAAGTTTTGGTGAGCCAAGATTGTGCCACTGCACTCCAGCCTGGGCAGCAGAGAGAGACCCTGTCTCACAAAAAAAAAAAAAAAAAAAAAAAAAAAAGATCCCTCTGGCAGTTGTGAGGAGAATTCTGGAAGACAGACTAGAAGCAAATAAATGAGTTTAAAAATGAGAAGAAAGCACAAGAATCTAGGCCAGTAAAGAAAGGGGTGTATAAAAGACCACCCAGTCTTTGTTACTGACTGGGTATAGGGATGAAGACAATGACTTCGTGAGAAAAATAAAACGCCAATTTGTTGTAATTATTTCACACATTAAGCATCAACTGAATCACTGTCTTGTGCCTGGTCCTATCAGTTATATCTCCAAATATATCTGGAATATATTCACTTCTTTCCATCCCTGTTTCCACCACATTCAACCAAGTCATCAATATTTTTCTTTTAAAAGATGGTAGAAGGCCGGGTGTGGAGGCTCATGCCTCTAATCCCGACACTTTGGGAGGCCGAGGCAGGCGGATCACAAGGTCAGGAGTTCAAGACCAGCTTGACCAACATAGTGAAACCCCGTCTCGACTAAAAATACAAAAAAAATTAGCCAGTCATGGTGGTGGGCATCTGTAATCCCAGCTACTCAGGAGGCTGAGGCAGGAGAATTGCTTGAACCTGGGAGGCGGAGATTGCAGTGAGCCGAGATGGCGCCACTGCACTCCAGCCCAGGCGACAGTATGAGACTCTATCTTAAAAAAAAAGATGGTAGAAATTTTCTCATTGCTGTCCCTCTCCACTCCTGTGATTCCACACATCAGCCAGTGATAATTTTAAACAAGAATTTTGGCCAGGCATGGTGGCTCCACTCCCAACACTTTGGGAGGCTGAGGTGGGAGATTCAGTTGAGGCCAAGAGTTTGAGAGCAGCCTGGGTAACATAGCAAGACCCTGTCTCTACAAAAAGTAAAAATTATCTAGGCTTGGTGGTACATGCCTGTAGCCCTAACTATTTGGGAGGCTGAGGCAAGTGGATTGCTTAAGCCCAGGAGTTTGAGGTTGCAGTGAACTATAATTACACCATTGTACTCTAGCCTAGATGACAGAGCAAGGCCCTGTCCAAAAAAAAAAAAAGACGGACAGGGAGAAAGAAAGGAAGGAAGGGAGAGACAAGAAAGAAAGAAAGAAAAAGAAAGAGAGAGAGAAAGAAAGAGAGAAAAGGAAGGAAGGAAGGAAGGAAGGAAGGAAGGAAGGAAGGAAGGAAGGAAGGAAGGGAGAAAAGAATGAATTGGGGTCACTTACTCTAATTCCTTCAATTGCTTCCTGTTGCACTGAGAATAAAAGTTGAACTCCTTATGAGGTCTTATGGCTCTTTGGGATTTTCACTCTCCATGGCTTATGGACCCACCTCAAGTAATGCCTCTTTTTTCCTCCTCAGGCCTTCACACAAAAATGACTGAGGAAAAAAGAAAAGAAAGGAAAAAGAAAAAGAATGACTGATTTATTTCCTTTGCTTACTTCTCCCCAGTCCCCAGATGGCAGCTTAAACAGAGTTTATTTCTCTTTGGAACAGGTTACACCTGTTATTCTTTCATAGCCTTCTTGTTGTCCTCCACATTACTGTACATACGTGAATAATTACTGTGTATATTTTTTCACTACAAATACTGTGTATAGCCCTAAGATTCTTTACATTTCACGAGGAGCCAGAGCCTATTTGTATATTCACTACTTTGTCCCCAAGAGTTGGCTCAGGCCTGAAGATATATAATAGATAGTTGATAAATATTTGTTAAATAGATGAATATGCCAGGTTGTGTGCTGTCATGGGGGAACCATGGATGAAATATATACAGATTATACATTAGAGAAATTGACCCTCTAGTAGGGGAGATATGACTGAAACATAGATAATTATAAGGCAAGACAATTAACATTACAGGAAACTCTGCAAGTCCTGAGAAAGAGGCATTACTTCTAGCCAAGAAAATCAGAGGAAATTCTGTGGAGGGAGTTCACTGGGCATTTAATGCAGGGAAAGCATACACAAAGGCATCACTTTGAGAATGTGGAGAAAGATGTGTGGATCAATTTAACTGGAGCACAGAGTACACCAATACAAAAGAGAGAGGCTAGGCGTGAGCCACCAGAGACCAGCCTGGCCAACATGGTAAAAACCCGACTCTACTAAAAAAAAATTAGACAGGCGTGGTGCTACACACCTGTAATCCCAGCTACTCCGGAGGCTGAGGCAGGAGAATCACTTGAACCTGGAACTTGGGAGGCAGAGGTGCAGTGAGCTGAGATTGTGCCACTGTACTCCAGCCTAGGTGACAGAACAAGACTCTGTCTTTGAAAAAAAAAAAAAAAAAAAAAAAAGAGAGCTGGAAAGGAGAGGTGACATCAGATTGTCATGGGCCTCATTTGCCAGGCCAAAAATTCTAGTCTGTATTCTGGAGGCAGTGTTGGGTAACAACAGTAGCTCAAACTAGTCTATCAAAACCTTTTTTAAAAACATACAATAAAATTAAAAATAATAGTAAACACCTATATACTTACCACATAGAATTAACAATTAACATTTTGGCATGGCATGTTTGCTTGATAGGTAGGTAGGTAGGGGGGTAGACAGACAGACAGATAGATGTGTATGTTTGCATTTCAAAGTGTATATCTTTCCTTGGCTGTGTGTGTGTGTGTGGGTGTGTGTGTGGGTGAGAGAGAGAGAGAGAGAGAGAGAGAGAGAGAGATTGGGCCTCGCTCTGTCACCCAGACTGGAGTGCAATGGCATGATCACAGCTCACTGCAGCCTCAACCTCCTGGGCTCAATCAGTCCTCTCACCTCAGCCTCCCAAGTAGCTGGGACTACAGGTGCATGCCACCATGCCCAGCTAATTTTGTTTGTTTGATTTTGGTAGAGACGGAGGTTTACCTATGTTGCTCAGATTGGTCTCTTAACTTTCTTTTTTGCTGAACCATTTTAAAGAGAGTTACAGATATCATAACTCTTCATTCCTATGTTTCTCCAAGCTGTAAAGACGTTTCCCCTGTACAGCATACCATTATTGCAGTGAACAAATGTAATAACTAACATCTAATACCAGTCTATTTTCAAATTTCCCCAATTGTCTCAAAAATGTCTAAAAGGCTGCTTTTCCAGAACCACAATCCAGTCAAGCATTTGATTGCGTCTTTGTAAGTTTTTTCAAATTTAGAACAATCACCTCTGACCATTTTTTATGACATTGATTTTCCTTAATCCTTATATCTTATCTTCTATAAAGTAGTTGTCTTATAGAACGCTTCTGGTTCTTGATTTATCTGAGTATCTACTTGGGGATATTGTTTAACTGGTTCCTTTAGCCCTTGTAAACTGGAGCTTAGATCCAAAGCCTTCATTTGATTCATTTTCAGTATTTTTGGCAAGAAAACAGCATTAAGTGATGCTGCAGCACACTGGGAATCTCATAAAAATGTTGGTTGTCCAAGAGTAACTGATATCAAATTGGATAACTGGGTTAAGGTGGAAACTGCCAGATCTCTCTGTTGTAAAGGTACGTTTCTCCTTCGTGAGGCAAGTAACCTGTGAGATGTGTCTGGCCACACAACTCACATGTTTGTAGCTATTTGCAGTTTATCAGACACATTCAAACACATTTAATCACAACCACATTCCTGCGAGGTTTTATTCCTGTTCGACAGAAGTGAAAACTGAGACTTGGAGTGCTTAAACAATTTTCTAAAAGTCATAGAGCCAGTAAGTAGCAAAAGCAGAACTCAAGGCTAAATGGATTAACTCTAGTTTAGTTAAAAAAAGAAGTGAATCTCAAATAGCCTACATCTAACAGATTTTATTTTGCTCTACACATTCAGAGAAATTTACTAGTAATGAGCTATAGAAATGATGCCTGATAGTATAGAAATGAAATGATCCCTGATAGTAAAAATGGCAGATTTTTAAATTTAAATTTTATTAAATATATATTTTTGAGACAGAGTCTCACTCTGTTGCCAGGCTAAAGTGCAGTGTCGCTATCTCGGCTCACTGCAACATCTGCCTCCCAGGTTCAAGTGATTCTCCTGCCTCAGCCTCCAGAGTAGCTGGGACTACGGGTGGGCACCACCACACCCAGCTAATTTTTGTATTTTTAGTAGAGACAGGGTTTCACCATGTTGGCCAGGATGGTCTCAGTTCTTGACCTCGTGATCCACCCGCCTCAGCCTCCCAAAGTGCTGGGATAACAGGCGTGAGCCACTGCGTCTGGCCCTAAAAATGGCAGACTTTTAAATAGTATTCTCTCTCCAGAATTCAATAAATACTTCTCTTCTTTTGAAACCATTTTCTAAAAAAAGATACTTTAATTTATTGACACTGGGAAGCACATTGCCAAAGAAATTCAATTTCTTTTACAGTATCTAACAGCTATTTCTATTGCCTGTTCAAACTAGCAAAATGTAACAGATGCTAGATTCCCCAAAGTACAGCGCTTTGGGCTACATTTGCAACAATAGCTTACATTTAAATGTTACATTAGTTACTGAATTTGTAATCTTCACAAATGTGTGAATAGTCAGTTGATCAAAAATAACGATTTTCTGCTACAAGAGAATTCATAGCAGAAAATGTTCCCAACACAAAGATAATGTTTGAGATGATGGATATCTCAATTACACTGATTTGATCATTATACATTGAATACATATATCAAAATATCAGATGCATCCCTGAAAATATGTACAACTATATCAGTTTAAAGATACAAAAAAATAATTTTCTGTCCAAAGTTAAGCATATACAGGGCATCTATGATGCTAGAACCAAGGGCCTTTTGGCCTGCAAGAGACACATAAGTCAGGTCCTCGCAAATCTACTTCTCAAGGGGATGGAATTAGTAGAGGCATATGACATTCCAGAATCAAAACACAAGGGGTGTGGAGCGACAAAGAGCAAACCAGGGAAGGGAACGAGGGGACCACGGATCCAGGAAGGGGCTGGAGAAGCTACTTCTGGACACCCCTGGAATCTGGGTCTCCAGCATTGAGTTAGAAGGGGGTCCTTCAAGGGAGCCTCAGGCGAGGGCTGATTACCGAGAGTTACTCTGTCCACCAGGTTCTTCCTAACAAGAAACTATGAAGGTCTTAATTCAGAAAAAGGGAACACGACATCACACCAACGCCAAAAAAAAAAGAAAAAAAAAAAAAAAAGCTTTTAAGAGGCCGAGTCACTTTCACCTCCCACCAACTTCCCGAACGCTGGACGCAGCGAACACGCCCCCAGCCGGTCTTCTAGGATTTCATTGGTCGCCTCTGCCTGCCCCTCTCTTATTAGTTCTCTCTCATTGGTCAGCAGTGCCGCTCTCACAGCCAATTCTCAGAACCAATCGTCTCCAACTATTGCCCCGCCTCTCCACCACGTGAGTGGCATAGGTGCCAACCAATAAACAAAGAAAATGAGGATGCGAAGACGAGATTCCTTCCCTTTTTCCTGAACTCCTTCAGTAAATGGTAGAAAAGGTGGAGCAGCTGATACCAACCACCAGTCTTAAGGGCGGAAAAGGATGATGAGAAGAGTGATGGGAGGGGGTGACGTGGCAGTGACAGGAGCATAAACTGAAATGAGTGGCGGAAACACTAGCCAATCGGTGATCAGATTGGTCGGGCACTCCGCATTCTCCCGTCCTCCCTGAGCGCTGGAAACTTCAGGAAAGCACCAATGAGCTTCTTCATATGTCTGATTGGCTTTTATCTGAGCCAATCAACGGTGGGTCTGGCGGACGCGTCCCACCCCAGGCTCTCACTGGGCGCTGTAGAATGACAGGCCCGAGAGAAATGCCAATGTCCGCGGGGTCTTCCGCAAGTGACATTCAGCGGCACCAATCGACGTCCTCCTTCCCGGCGGCCGAGCCCTCCTCCCCGCGGCTGGCCTGGCGGGGCGGGGACGCTGCGCAGCGGTGGCTGATGCGCTAGCCGTGTGGGGCGCTCCGGGCGGCGACGGCGGGTCTCGTAGGCGGTTCCGGTCCTGTATCTCCAGGCAGCGGCGGCTCATGGCGGCGACGGAGCTGAGAGGAGTGATGGGGCCAGGCCCGGCAGCCATTGCAGCACTTGGCGGCGGCGGCGCCGGTCCCCCAGTGGTGGGAGCAGGCGGCGGCCGCGGAGACGCGGGGCCAGGCTGCGGGGCCGCGTCAGGGACGGTGGCCGCGGTGGCGACGGGAGGCCCGGGCCCCGGGGCCGGGGGAGTGGCGGCGGCTGGCCCGGCCCCTGCGCCGCCGACTGGGGGCTCGGGCGGCTCGGGCGCTGGGGGTTCGGGCTCGGCTCGAGAGGGCTGGCTCTTCAAATGGACCAATTATATCAAAGGCTACCAGCGGCGGTGGTTCGTGCTGAGCAACGGGCTCCTGAGCTACTACAGGTAACTGCTTCCGGGGCGCCGTCACTCACCTTGCCTCCCCCATCGCTGCCGACAGTCCCAGCGCCGTCATTCCCGCCAGCCGGCACCGCAGCCAGGGTCGCCCCAGGCCCCTTTTCGTCATCTGTGCGGATTGACCCCGGGGCCGGAGTCCACTGTCAAGAAAGTGAAAAGCCCCTGGACGCACACCTCCCCTCCCCTCCTCTCGGGTTACCTACCCTTGGTGCCATATCTTTCTCTTGCTCCCGGCCTTTCCAATCAGCATTTGTTTGGAGAGCGTCTGTTCTTCCATTGTTTTCCACCAGCACATGGGTGCAATTATTAATTCTGCAAGCAAGGCACTGGTGTAGGTACTAAGGGAACACATACAAGCAGAGCAAACCCGAGACACTCCTCCCTAGGAACTTAAACAGTGGAAGTCCCAAGTCTTAGCTGTCAGTGCCCAGTCTCCAGAACTCAAGGTTATTCGCATCTGTTGATGTGCCCGTCCTTTCTCCCTTCACATTCAGACACAAGGACATCACACACTGTTGCTTCGGTATTCTGTCACCTTTCTAAGATTTTGCCTACGCCCTCGCCTCTGGACAGCCCAGAATGGAGATATGCACCCCAGTGCTGCTTTTATTTTTGCTTGCCCCACCTCCTCCCGTGGAAATGATTAAGTGTTTTGTCCAATATTTCTCTGATTTTCGGATAGTTAGGATTAACTTGCATTAAAAGAAGAATCCGTGTCTTTGGTATGATTACTTCCGTTCAACAAGGTTTATTTTGTGCTGTTTAATATATATTTATGGTGACTCATAACCTGGCCATCACATAGCATGCTTTTGGGCTAAAAAGGGTAGAGGAGTTAAAGATAGGTGATTTGGGGATGGTGGGTAAACATTTCCTGAGGGCTGGACAATGTGTCTAGGTGTTTTATATACAGTATTTCATTACAGTGTTTTGTTGATTCCCAACAACAACCCTAAGAGTTGGGAAGTATTCCCATCTTACTGATGAGGAAAACAGACTTAGCGTGGGCAACTTTCTCAAGGTTTTGGAGGAGTTGGGATTTGAAATTACTTCTGTTCACACGAATCTAACCTAAAACTCAGGTTAGTGTTAAATGAATCACTCGGTCAGAGATAATTGCTTATCAATGGCAAGTAATTTTATGGATCATGCTCACTGTGTGTATTTTATACAAAAAGTATAAAAGTCTTCCTTAAGGGATATTTTGCGTAATGACATTCCAGTTGAAATATTTTTTTCTGAAGAGCATCCTCTTTGAGACCCAAAACACTGATGCTGAGGAGTAGCTCACTCTATATTTCTTTTCCTTTGCCAGGAATCATTCTGCTACCCGGAGAGTTAGGCTGAACAAGTCTTTTTTCCATCAACTCTACTGTGTTGGCTCTTAGAGAATTTTGAGGGGAAATTGAAGGTGGAAGTTGGAGGTTGTTGGCAGGAACACATTCTCACCCCTCCTCTTATAGTGGAAAATGCTTCACTGCTTAATCAACAATTGTGAATAATTGTGTATTTCATTTGCATTACTGTATTCAGAATTGATTTTAATTATAACTCTTTTTAACTACTTATCCAGGACTATCAATTTAAACTTAAATTACAAATCTAAAATTTTAATTTCCCCAGATTTTTCTCTCATTCAAGTTTATGTTTTCCTGTTATTATTCACCATCATTTTAATGTTTAATTGATTTATATCCTGACTTGGGTCTCAAGTCAATACTGATTTTGCATTTTCAAAAATTGTGTATCATTTCATGGCCTTCATATGTGGTCATTTCTCGTCCAAGTTCTTACCAGATCCACTTTCCAGGCCATTTGATTCTTTGATCAGTACTAGTGTTGACCAGTAGTGATCTTAGACACTAATAACTTACAGGTTGCTGTGTCTTCAAGTATTTGTTATCACTTTTAACTTCTCCCTTACAAGAGCTAGTGGTACCTGTCTGACTACAGATAAAACTCCTTCCAAAACATACCAACCACATATTGGGAAATATGCAATAGGCCTGCCCGAACCAACTTAGGTTGGTCCCACCCACAAACAAACCAAGCAGCAGGATCCAGAGTTATCAATCTGTGCACTACCCTCAAAATTGCACTGAAATACTTCCTATCGAGTATACTGGTAGTTTATTTTTTCCTGCAGGGTTCTTCTACTTCTCATCTTCCTGTGTAAACAACTATTTAGACAAGTTGTCATTCCTCCTGCTTTTCATACCTCCAAAACCTGCAGTTTCTTACGTATGCTGTTTCCAAAATACTGTTTTCCTTTTAAATGGGATTGTGTACTTCCTAGACCCATCCTCTGATGAGCTGTCCTAATACGCCTTGGCAAACCACTTCCTTCTTTTTACCTATCCTGTGTTTCCTTACCTACCCAGTTACTTAGATGTCCCATTACTTAAAACCTTACATAGAATCATAGCTCTCTCAGAAACATTGTGACAGGCCATAGTATTAGTTTTCCTGGCTAGATTCTAGAGATTGAATTACTATTTCAGCTAGCCTTTTAAGGGAAGAACTTTCTGGCCAGAAAATACCACCTAATATTGTAGTGCCTGAAGAACCTATCTTGTACCCTAAGATTCATGTCTTTCCAGCTTCTACACTAATCATTTATAATCACAAGTGTATCTGCCCAAACCCAAGAGCTCGGAGATCAAGCCTGTCTTACTCCCAGAGTTCCTTGATATTTTTTAAACTGCTACAGACCTTTTGTAATTTGAGAAACTTCCTTAGTTTACAATGATGACCCAGGCAGAAGAGATTCCTGAGAAGTGGTTTGTGGAAAGCTCCAGTAAGGAGGAATGTGGAAGAAGGTCCAAGTAGTACCCCTGGAGTAGAAAGCATGGGTGAGCAGGCCTGTCAGCTGTGCATCTGTAATTCAGCCTGCATTATTCATAATGTAACTGAAGCTTGGGGGTGGGGAGGTAAGAATAGAAAAAACAGGGACTCGTGTTACATTGTGGCAGGTGCAGGAGATAGAAAATGGCCCAGTCCATTGAGACCCCTCTGGCCTTCCCATACTACTCATGTGTTCATTTGAGGAAGGAAAAACAGTTCATGTGAGAAACTGAATAACAGCAAACCTGTCTTCCTAAGTGCAATAAACAGACTTTTTCAAACATACCAAATCTTATGGGGTGTGTGCCATTTCTGGCATGCAGGAATTTTGGATGTGCCAGGTGTGTTGGCTGCTTGACTCCACTGAAAGGGAAATGGCTCTGCTTTGTACGGTGACAGCTGGCAAAGGACTTTGATCTCTGTGTTCCAATTTGGACAGGGAAAACTGCAGTCTCAACATGCAGGTTCCTGGGCATAACCAGTGGGTGGTAGGGAAATGACACAGTTTGTGCTAGGCACTCAATTGTGCTAGAATCTTGATATTTTATGTGAAGCTTGGTATTTTATGTGAAGTATCTTATAGCTTGTTGTCACCAAGTAATGCTGTAAAGTTCAAAAGTTACTCTATTAATAGAACTGTCAGTCACTAGAGATTGGGAAAATTTTTACACCCAGTCCTCTGAGAACAGATCTGCTGAATCTTTCCTAGCTATTAATAGACAGCTTAGGAGTTCCCACCAGTAGAGTTTGGTGGACGTTAGGAATGAACATAATCCTGAAAGATTAAAACACTTGGTGATTCCTTTTTATTTCTCCTTTTTATTTCTCATACCATTTGAACCACAGCCAATATTTCATACTCTAAACATTTAAGTGTGCTTTTTTACACTTCTGCAGTATAATTCTAAGCATGGTATAACAGTTCTCATTTGGGCTGAGTTACAGTCAGGAGCGAGATGGTTTGGTATATATAAAATGGAGCTATTCTTAGGAAACAAGGTTATAGGGCAATTTATAATTATAACTTGCTAAGTAAAAGGTAATTCCTGACTGCAAAAGGGCATGAGGCAACTTACTGAGATGATAGAAATGTTCTACACCTGGATTGTGGTGGTGGTTATACAATTGGGTACATTTGTCAAAACTCAGTGGTACCCTTAAAATTGCTGAATTAACATTGCATGTAGTTACACCTCAGTAAAGCCTATTTCTTTTCTTTTCTTTTCTTTTCTTTTTTTTGAGACAGTTACACTCTTGTTGCCCAAGGTGGAGTACAATGGCATGATCTTGGCTCTCTGTCTTCCGGGTTCCAGCGATTCTCCTGCCTCAGCCTCCCAAGTAGCTGGGCTTACGGGCGAATGCCACTATGCCTGGCTAATTTTTTGTATTTTTAGTAGAAATGGGGTTTCACCATTTTAGCCAGGCTGATCTGGAACTTCTGACTTCAGGTGATCTGCCCACCTTGGCCTCCCAAAGTGCTGGGATTACAGGCGTGAACCACCGCGCCTGGCCTGCAAAGCCTATTTCTAAAAAGCAAATGGTAAGAGGGACGACAAAGCAAAGAAAAAAAAAAATCTGACTCAGAGACAACACTTATAGGTTCTGAAAGGAAATCCCTACTGATTGTTTCTTGAACTTTAGGGAGCCGTTTGAGGGACTAGAACTTGCTGATTCCTAAGACTATCATATTTTCAGGGAGCTCAGAGTTATGAAAAGAAATGGAATGTGAGAAAGGATAAACCATCCATCAACTTTCTGTTTAACTTGTCTTTGTCTTGTTATTGCAGATCAAAGGCAGAAATGAGACATACCTGCCGTGGTACCATCAACCTCGCCACAGCCAACATCACCGTGGAGGACTCCTGCAACTTCATCATTTCCAATGGGGGCGCTCAGACCTACCATCTGAAAGCTAGCTCAGAAGTTGAGCGGCAGCGCTGGGTGACAGCCCTGGAACTGGCCAAGGCCAAAGCTGTGAAGATGCTGGCAGAATCAGGTCAGGAGCAAAGAACACCATGCCTGGGGAACTTTCTGTTTACCCCTTTTATGCACACATTTTTTTTTTGTCATCATTATGCTGTGTCATTTGATTATCACCTATTTCCTAGATGTCTCAAGCTTCTCGTCATCATGCATTGTTTCTGCTGGAGTGGTGGTTCTCAACTGGGGTTGATTCTGCCTCCCCAGTGGACATTTGGCAATGTCAGGAGACATTTTTGGTTGTCACAGCTGAAGGGAGGGAGGTGCTATGGCATCTAGAGAGTAGAGGCCTGGGTTGCTGCTGAACCTCCTATAATATACCAAACAGTCGCCAAAACAAAGAATTATTTGGCCAAGGTTGAAAAATTCTGTACTAGAGGTATATCAGTTGTTCTTTTGCCTTTAATGCCAATTGACTATCTTAAAATTTTGAGAAATAATTATTTTATTGCTGGGTCAGTCTTAGGAGTATTACATCTCACAATTTGGATCTATTCATACTTTTTTCTCCTGATATCTTCTTATTTAACTCTTTGTTAGTTAAGTTGAAACAGTTTTAGTAGACTGCCAAAAACTGTGTATGTGATATTTTCTATGAAAAATCTTCATTTTGCTGTACTAGTTAACTAAAAAAAGCAATCAAGTTATGTTTTCATTATTCTTCAAGGAAAATGGTAGGATTTTCCCCGATATGTTGATAGTTTAATCATACTGAGCTTGTTTACCTAGAACTGACTGAGATGGTCGCCTGCTGACTTTGTCTGTTATCTTATCCCCTGCCATTTCCTGTACTGTATTTCATGTCCATTAAGCAGTGAAAGAAGAATTTACTGCTTTGTAAATTTTTTGGTAGTAAGTTATATTTTGACTTTGGCCCTGTCTGTCTGTCTAGCAGAAAGCACAGTTCTTTTTCTCTCTCTTTTTTTTTTTCTTTCTTGCTTTGATTTTAGTGCTGATGTTAGCTCCTTCAAAGGAAGTGACACTGCTAGGAAAGCACTTTGCTGTTACAAAGTGTTGAGTACAGAAATGATAGTGAGAGGTACAACATAGCTTCTCTACTTGACTTATTATTGGAAAGCTATTTAAAGTCAGTTTTTGCATTGTTTTCATGGTGGCTTTAGTCATGAAGTTTCTGAGCTCTCCTTCAGAAGACAAATTAATGGCCTTTTTTGTGATGTGGACTTTGTCTACAAAGACTGTGATTCTCAACTCATTTAGTACAGATCCCATCAGTCACCTATCAGATGATAGTGGATTTGCAATAATAGTTGGCTTGGACTAGATAGGAATCCTCAAGCCAGAGTTAAAGAGTTCAGTAATTAATTCCCAATTCCAAGAGCCTTTCAGCTTTTCCATCCTGTCCTGGTCAGTAGTTTTCAAACTTCACTGTGTATCAGTTACCTGGGCAGCTTATTAGAAAGGCAGATTCCTGGGCTTTGCCTCACACCAGCTTAATCAAAATATCTGTGAGTGGGCCTAAAGACTCTGCCCCTTTAAGAAGCACCTGTGGTGTTGTACAGGTGATCTGTGGACCACACTGTAGAGAAACCATCTGGTAATGGCAAGTTTTCAGTCAGTCAGAATGCACACAGCATGAGAAGTGTTGGTTTGTTTCTGGACAGTGTAGGTAGGATTCCAAATCTCACTGCTGGTGCTGGAATCATATAACCTTTCTTTTCATTCCTACAGATGAGTCAGGAGATGAAGAATCTGTCTCACAAACTGACAAGACTGAGCTGCAGAATACCCTTCGGACCCTCTCCAGCAAAGTAGAGGACTTGAGCACATGCAATGACTTGATAGCTAAGCATGGCACAGCTCTGCAGCGTTCGCTCAGCGAGCTGGAGTCCTTGAAGTTGCCTGCTGAGAGCAATGAAAAGATCAAACAAGTCAATGAACGAGCCACACTCTTTAGGATAACATCCAATGCCATGATCAATGTGAGTGCAGATGGTGTCTGTGTTGCTTTTTGATTCATTCCCTCTTTGAAATTTAATTCTCCCCAGATGCCTAAAAATTGTAATTGATAAAGCACAGAACATGAGGGCCTGCTTCACTGCTCAAGGGCTTTAAGTTACACTGTTTACTGCATGAAATAGAACAGGCTGCACAGATTGAATGACTTTTATGCTCTGGCCAAGTGATCAGGAGGTCTTTGCTTCAGCTGGAATCAGGAGTCCAAGGTTCCTGCACTGACTACTCTGCAACCACCAGGAAATATTAGCCGAGTCCCTTAATTTCTCTCTGTTATGTTTTTATTTATTTATTTTTATCTCACTTCATCTGTTGGAACTAAAAGATCTCCCTGAGTCCCTTCTACTGTCATGTTCTTTGAGCTTTAAGTTGGAGTCATCTCTTTACTAATGCATTCAGGCATAAAGGGTGGTAAGTGGAGGCTAGAACAGGTACTAGTAAGAACCTTATAATACTAGTTATTTCCATCTTTAGTCCTTGAATTCAAGGATGATTTTGCTGATAAAACGAAATATTCAACTTTGGGCACCTTTCTTTAAAAAGAGTGGCAACACTTCAGCCTCCTTATGACTCCTAACTTGGGTGGCTGTTGGTTTGCAGAATATTTTAGCTGCTTGGGTGCAAGACTCTGAGTAAACAGAGCACCCATGGCATTACTGATGTATCGATAGGTATGAAATGAATACATGGTTTATATAGTGCTACTTTTCCTCTACTGGTAAGTGATTCTTGCCTGGCAGGTTTGGTTACCTTCTGCATAAAAACACTCAAAGGCATTTCATAACTGAGAAGAGTACTCTGTGAGAAAAGGTTTATGCAGGGTAGATTTTTTTTTCCTAATTTAATGGGATGAAATTACCTCTCTAGTGCCAGATTTTGTTTTGTTTAGGGTGCTGTAGTAAGACATGTCTTCTGCTTTGAACTAGTTTAGTTCATGTCACCTCTAAACGTCAAAGATGTTTTCCCATGACCATGGGAAAATATTGTTTTTCTCATTTAACCCCTTTCTTACTTAATAGAAAGTTTTGATAACCTTTATTTTAACATCATCATTTTTCTAATGTGTTTAACACTTTGTTCAGTGCTCTGATTCACACAAAGTTAAAAGACAAATTATATTCTCCCCTTAGGGACTGCAGGAAGATTATCTTCTGGGACGGACCAGTCAGCCAATCAGTATTAATGCTTGCTTTTCTGATGTCTGGTCGTGTGTTCCCAGCGACTGTGTGCCTGGTTTTCCAGTCCTCTTGTGATCAGGAAAACCTCATAAGTCATACAGTCAATTAAATAGTACATACGTATACTTTTTTTTTTTTTCCTGAGATGGAGTCTTGCTCTCTCACCCAGGCTGGAGTACTGTGGTGTGATCTTGGCTCACTGCAATTTCTGCCTCCCGGGTTCAAGTGATTCTCTTGCCTCAGCCTCCCGAGTGGCTGGGACTATAGGCGCTTGCCACTACGCCCAGCTAATTTTTGTATATTTAGTAGAGACAGGATTTCACTGCATTAGCCAGGATGATCTCGATCTCCTGACCTCATGATCCGCCTTCATTGGCCTCCCAAGGTGCTGGGATTACAAGTGTGGGCCACCATGCCTGGCCTATAAATATATATACGTTTTAAAACAAATCGGCACAATGGTCTCCTGAAAGTGAATGCCACCTTTTATCCAAATCAGGTGAACACCCCACTTCATAATTTTTTTTCTACTCTGATATAAAAATTATGCTAAGTAAAACACTGCTTTATAAAACTAAAACTTTAGTTTCAGTTTTTCTCTTGAAAATGTACTCATCTATGTTCCTTGGGGAAATTCTTCCCTAAGTTCTAAGTGCCCAGAGTTTGTGTTAAAGGGAATGATCTCTTGGAAGTCAGAGGTGAGTCCAGTTTTCATTCTTTACTCTCTTGCTGCACTGCCTATGCCCTTTTCCTAGCCAGTTATTGCTTAAAATACTTTTTATCCCTGTGTTGTTTCCTTTGTACCTATTAGATGATACTAGCAAGGCCTTAAGTATAATACACATGTTAAAAATTAACACACCAGAGCATCATAGCTCTGAACAGGCAAAGTTATATCAAAGGAAGAATATATTTCTCTCAATTTCTTTTTTAAAAATTAATTTAATTTTTGATTCAGGGGCACGTGTGCAGGTTTGTTGCATGGGTATATTGCGTGATGCTGAAGTTTGGCTTCTAATGATCCCATTGCCCAAGTAGTGAATGTAGTACCCAAAGTAGTTTTTCAGCGTTCGGTCCTCTTCCTCCCCACTCTTGGAATCCTCGGTGTTTGTTATTTCTGTCTTTGTGTTGGTGTGTACCCAATATTTAGCTCCCACTTATAAGTGAAAACACATTTTTATTTCTGTGTCTGCATTAATTCACTTAGGATATTGACCTCTAGCTACATTCATGTTGCTGCAAAGGACATGATATTGTTCTTTTTTTGTGGCCGCTTCAGTTTCTTGACTGCTTAGGATACGGCTTTTCTAACTTTCAGAGAGAATGTAACCAGGGAAGTAAATTTGACACTTTTAGTGTATTCATCTGCCATCTATTGAACACGACCTGTGTTCTAGGAACTGTGCTAGTGGATATCCCTGAGGGCAGATATGGCCCCCGTCCTTAGGGAGATCACTATTTAGTGAGGGGTAGAGAATTAAAGGGATCATTATGGACTACATTAAGTGACTTGACAGAAATGAGCACAAGCCACTATGGTGTAGCACATTGGAAGTATTTGGCTCAGAGTGGGACATTTCTCTAATTTCCTCAACTAAATTCTGAAGGAGCAGTGAGAGTCTTCTTATGAAGAAAGGCAAGCTAAAGCTTGGGGCCTGGAGTCCAGCTGCCTCCATGACCTGTCTATATAACTTGGGGCAACCTGCATCCTGTCCAACAGCCTCCATGACCTATCTATATAACTTGGGGCAACCTGCATCGTCTGTGACCTCAATTCCTTATCTGTAAATGGTAATGATACTAATAGATACTTCAAAGGCTTGTTGAAAGGCTTTTGTCAGATAATTGATGTAAAGTGCTTAGCAAAGTGCCTGACATATATGATTGTCTCTGGCAAATTTTAATTATAGTCAGTATTACTAAAAGGGAATAGGCCAGGCCTGGTGGCTCACACCTGTAATCCCAGCACTTTGTGAGGCCGAGTCAGGTGGATCACCTGAGGTCAGGAGTTCGAGACCAGCCTGGCCAACATGGTGAAACTCCATCTCTACTAAAAGAAATAGAAAAATCAGCCAGACATGGTGACTGAGGCACAAGAATCGCTTGAACCCAGGAGGCGGAGGTTGCAGTGAGCCAAGATCGTGCCACTGTACTCTATAGCCTGGGCAATTGAGCAAGACTCTGTCTCAAAAATAAATAAATATATATATATTTTAAAAATAATAATAAAAGAGAATGAGGGAGAAACTTTGATCCAGGTAGTGGTGTGGCATATTCAGATCCATCCTTCTCCCTAAAGTCTGGGAGCTGCTGGTAATTGACTATTAGTCAAGCTAGGATATAGCTAGCATGAGGCTTGGGAGCAGTTAATTGTGGGGTAGAGGAATGGGTACAGATCATACTAAATAAGCTTGGTAGTAGTAGATGAGAAGATGAGACCAATTTTGATGCAGTCATAATTGTCTTTTTTTTTTCCTGAGATGGAGTCTCGCTTTGTCACCCAGGCTGGAGTGCAATGGGGTGATCTCAGCTCACTGCAGCCTCTACCTTCTGGGTGCAAGCAATTCTCCTGCCTCAGCCTCCCAAGTAGCTGGGATTACAGGTGCGTGCCACCACACCCAGCTAATTTTTGTTTTTTTAGTAGAGATGGAGTTTCACCATCTTGGCCAGGCTGGTCTTGAACTCCTGACCTCATAATCCACCTGCCTCAGCCTCCCAGAGTGCTGGGATTACAGGTGTGAGCCACCACACCAAACCCCCTTTTTTTTTTTTTTAGATGGAGTCTTGCTCTGTTGCCCAGGCTGGCATGCAGTGGCGCGGTCTCAGCTTACTGCAACGTCCATTTCCCAGGTTCAAGCAATTCTCCTGCTCAGCCTCCTCAGTAGCTGGGATTACAGGCACGTGCCACCACACTCAACTTTTTTTTTTTTTTTTTTTTTGAGACAAGAGTCTTGCTCTGTCACCCAGGCTAGAGTACAGTGAGCGATCTCAGCTCACTGTACCCACCGCCTCCTGGGTTCAAGCGATTCTCCTGCCTCATCCTCCAAGTAGCTGGGACTACAGGTGTGCACCACTATGCCTGGCTAATTTTTGTATTTTTAGTAGAGTCAGGGTTTCACTGTGTTGTCCAGGCTGGTCTTGAACACCTAACCTCAGGTGATCTCCCTGCCTCAGCCTCCCAAAGTGCTGGGATTAAAGGCTTGAGCCACTTTACTCAGCCTATTTTTTTATTTTTACTTTTTATACAGAGATGGGGTCTTGTATGTTGGCCAGGCTGGTCTCAAACTCTTGGCCTCAGGCATTCCTGTCTTGGCCTTCCAAAGTGTTAGGATTACATATGTGAACTACCATGCCCAGCTTATAATTATAATAACTAACACCTTATTTAATGTTTATTGTGAGCCTAATATGGTTCTAAGTGCTTACATGTAAAACAACAACTCTTTGAGGTAGTTATTCCATTGTTATTATTTGCTTATGGAAAAGGAAGATGAGGCACAGAGAGATTAAATAACCTGTCTATATTTGTACAGCTAGAGAGTGGGGTGGATTGGTGATTTGAGCCCCACCAGTTCACCTAGAGAGTGTGTACTCTACTATTTTTGAGTATGAAGGATGGAAAGACATGTACAGATTTTTTAAATATTACAGCAATCAATAGGACTTGATAACTGGATGTGAGGAAGGAAGCAAAAGTAAGAGAAGGATGCCCCTTAATTTTCTGGCTTGGACAACTGGGAGGGCCCTGAAACGGGTTGGGGAACATCAAAGGGAAAAGCACAGGAAAGTGATGAGGCTGGGTGTGGTGCCTCATACCTGTCGTCCGTGGTGTGGATCACTTGAGCCTGGGAGTTGAAAGACTAGCCTGAGCAACGTGGCAAAATCCCATCTCTGCAGAAACTACAAAAATTAGCTGGGCATTATGGCTCATGCCTGTAGTCCCAGCTACATGGGAGGCTTAGGTAGGAGGATCACTTGAACTTGGGAGGTTGAGGCTGCAGTGAGCCACGATCGTGCCACTACACTCCAGTCTGGGTGACAGAGCAAGACCATGTCTAAAAACAAACAAACAAACAGAAAGTGATGAGTTCACTTTAGGATTCATTAATTTTGAAGTTATTTTGAGCCATTGAATAGGGAGTTGGATATTCTATTCTGAATCTCAGTGAGTGCTGGGCTAGAATTACTGATTGAGTAGCCATTAGCCTATAGCCAATGGTTGAAACCATGGGAGTAGATATCCTGTTTACTTTTTAGCTTCTTTGTAACAGGTTATAGACTTTTAAGCTTACAGTGCTTGCTTCCTTCCTTTATTTATTTATTAAGCAAACTTTATCAGGTTCCTATTATGTACAGAGCAACTAAATTTGGAGCTGGAGATCTATATATGAATAAGCTGTAAAATGTGTTTTTAAAATGCATATGATCCATCTGGAGAGATAGAAAATCAGTCACGATACTGCTGTGCATGTGTAAAATAGAAGTTTGTGCAAAGTGCAATGAAAATGTAGAGGAGAGACTGGCTGCTTATGAGACTGATGGGGAGGTGTCACAGGCAAAGTAACATTTGCCATATATCTTAAAGAAAGATTTCCCCTTTCTTAGAAACAGGGGATAGGGATGGGCATTCTAGGTAGAGTCAATAGCATATGCTGAGGTAGGCAGGTCTGAAAGAACTCTGTGTCCAGGGCTGGGCGTGGTGGCTCATGCCTATAATCCCAACACTTTGGGAGGCCAAGGCGGGTGGATCGCCTGAGTCCATGAGTTTGTTGCCAGTCTGGGTAACATGGCAAAACACCATCTCTACAAAAAATATACAAAAATTAGCCAGGCATGGTGGTACATACCTGTAGTCCCAGCTGCCAGGGGGGATGGGGCGGGGGGTGGGGTGGTGGGTACAGTGCTAAGTACACCTGCCTGACGAGGAGAATACAAAGCAGGTGATGGGTATATTGTGAAGGGCCCTATATGTTCATAACCAGTAGATAGTATTTGATCCTAATGTTAGTGGGGAGCCAGTGGAGGGACTTGATAAAATCATATTTATAGTTTTTCTCTAAATCCCTTCTTTGATTTTTCAAGTAGGCTTCTAATTGTTTTCTTTTAAACCCTTCTTCCTGCACACTGGAGGCTTCTAATTTTTAAGGTCAGTTGTTTCTCTGAGTGACCAAAATAAGTTTCCCAATACTTGGTCTACTTCAGTGTAGATAGTCTGTTCTCAGTGTCTGAACTCCTCAGCTTTCAATTACTTGAGTTTAGTCAAGAATTTGTTGAAAGCAGTTATCCTGTGTGTGTTCTCCTCCTTCTATCAGTCAGCAGTTCTCTTCCTTTGGTGCAGTTCACATACCTGCTCTTTTTGATGTTGCCACAAATACTTCGTCTAGGTTTACTGCTCACTTGGCATTTGTTTGGTTCTCATGACCAGGAAAGTTTAAAAGAACCATGACAACCATGTTTACTTTTTTTCTGGGTTTGACCTTGATTTCAGCATGGAGCTAGCTGTACCTGATACCTTGGCATAAAAGGGAAAATCTTTCATTGTAATTTGCCAGTTAAAAGTTCCCAGAATAAGGTTACTCAATGGGCTTGCAGAAGCCTGAGGGGAAACTCTGACTAGTTGAGGTGACACAGTCAACGCTTTCTCCATACAGGCCTGCAGAGATTTCCTCATGTTAGCCCAGACCCATAGTAAAAAATGGCAAAAGTCACTACAGTACGAAAGAGACCAGCGTATCCGACTGGAAGAGACCCTTGAGCAGCTGGCGAAGCAGCATAATCACCTGGAGAGGGCCTTCCGAGGAGCCACGGTGCTGCCAGCAAACACTCCTGGCAGCGTGGGTTCTGGTAAAGGTAAGATGCTTAGTTCTCAGGTAGTCTAGTCTGAGGTGAGCCAGATGGTTTTCTGCAGTTGGTATGAGAACTCGAAACTCTCCACAGTCAATGACTCGTGTGAAATGGAATTGGAACCATTGATTTATTCTGGATTTCCACTGCTTTTTTTTTTTTTTACCAGTTTTTGCTGTGTTTATGGTTAGTATTTAAAAGAACTTGCTATATCAGACATTTAGTAAAGATAACCAAAGCCAACAAATGAGGATTTTCTTCTTGTAGATCAGTGCTGCTCTGGCAAAGGAGACATGAGTGATGAAGATGATGAGAATGAATTTTTTGATGCACCTGAGATCATCACCATGCCTGAAAATTTGGGCCACAAGTAAGTTATCCTTGATTATTGAAGAAAATAAACATATCTGGCCATCAAAAGGTTAGAAATATTTCAGTGAGAGTATTGTCGTTGTCAGTACTCAATCTGGGCCCTTTTCTCCTTTTTTTTTTTTTCCTTATTTTTTAATTTTTTTCTTTTTTATCTCAAGATCTGTTGTAGAATGGGCCCTTTTTCTTAAGTAAGTGAACAAGGGTCAGCTTTTTTACATGAACAAATTCTCCAGAATATTTAAATTCATTCCTATTCTAAACATTGTCATTTGATCACCCATCAATAAGTTTATACAGTGTACTTGGCATTCTGCCTTGTGAAGAAATATCCAGAACCAAACTGTAGTTCTGGTCTTTGTTCTAATTCTCCTGTGTTTCACATCCGTACAGACGTACTGGCAGCAATATCAGTGGAGCCAGCAGTGACATCAGCCTTGATGAACAGGTAACTCTTATATGGGAGTTATCAGAGGTGAGGGACGTGGGTTATGATTCCCAAGGATTTTTTTTTTTTTTTTTTTTGTGAAGTGCTAAGAGAAACTGATTTTTTTTTTCTTTTTTTAGCACGGGGGAAGGGAAGGTTATAAATACCAGGTTTTCTGTTCTTTGTGGGTGGTTGAATGGCTTTGTTTTTGCTCTCAGTACAAGCATCAGCTGGAGGAGACCAAAAAGGAAAAGAGAACCAGAATACCATACAAGCCAAACTATAGCCTCAATTTATGGAGCATCATGAAGAACTGCATTGGAAAAGAACTCTCTAAGATCCCCATGCCGGTAAGGTTCTTGCACACTGGGGCTGCTGCCAGAAGTTCCTCTCAAGCCTCAGTGGGACGAGTGCTGTTATGACAGCCCCACCAACTTGTATGGCATTTTGTGGCATGGTCTTTTTTACCTTTGTAGTCACAAAATGTTCCTTAAATTTAGCTGCTTTAATTTTGGCTCTGGATCTGGTATGTTCCCAGATCACCTAGAGTCAGATGTACATGTTCAGTAACAGTTATTTGTAAGCAAATTCCTATGCTAGATGCACTGGGGACATGCAAAGATAAATACATCATAGTTTCTGTTTTCAAGAAGCATGTAGTTTAAAAGAGGCAGACATGAAAACAGGTAGAAAACATTATTTTCTGTGATAGTGTTATAGAAAGTACTACACAGACAAAGGCTTAGGGAACACAGAAGCAAAAATCGTTCATTCAAACTGAAAGAGGAGGACCATCTCTATGGCAAAGATGGTGTTTGGGCTGACGTCCCTGCCCCCAGTCATGTCTTCCTCCAGTCTATCCATACTGTTATCAAAGTAGTTTTTGAAAAATATCAAATGTAGGCATGTCAGTCCTCAGCTTAAAATCCTTTACTGGATCTTCATTGCTTTGAGCATAGTTCAGATTCCTTAGAGGGCTTGATATTTCCTCCCCATGGGCAAGGCTCCACCCGTACACATCCCGAGTTCTAGTCATAAGGATTACCTTCAAGCATCCTGTCTTTTCCTTCAGGGCATTTGTACACACTGCTATTACTGCCTGGATTTTCGTCAGTTTCCTATCAATGCTTGCCACTCTTTTTCCACTGTGGCTAATACCCTTTTCTTCAGGATGCAGCTATAGTGTGTCTTTTTCAGCAAACCTCTTCCAGTGTATCCTGTCAGGATGAAATGTCTCTCCTTTGTGTTCCAACAAGTTCCACTGTTTATGTCTGGGCATAGATAGTGTGTATCACTGCTTGTTCATTTCACAGGCATTTTTTGGGTGCCACTGTTTGGCTAGTGTTGCACTAGTTTTCAGTTAGGTATAGAAGATATAGGTTCAATTTATTAAAGAAACAAATTCATGGGGCCATCTCTGGGGTAGGGAGAGCAAAAATAAAAAACAAACAATCAAATTCAAAGCATGTCAGTTTAAGCCAGAGATCCACACACTAAGGCTCTCAGGCCAACTCTAGCTACCATCTAAGAAGCATAATAGTTTGTGATATGAAAATCAGATGAAATTCAAATGTTAACATCCATGAAGTTTTATAGGAACATGGTGATACTCTTTCACTTACATATTATCTGCGGCTGCTTTCATCCTACAACAGCAGTGTTGAGTGGTTGTGACAGAGACCATATGGCCCTCAAAGCCTAAATATTTACTATCCAGCCCTTTGCAGAAAAAGCTGTCAACCTCTGCCTTAAACAAATTTTGGCTTAATTCATTATTATGTTCAAGACCAGGAGTAGGTGGTCCAGGGCTAGTACCATACTCTGTGGTGTCAGGACCAGGCTTCTTTCTATCCTGGTGCTCTGCTGCCTGTGGCCTCAGTCCGCTGGTCCAAAGTGGTTGCTCCAGCTTGAGTCGTCAGAGCCTCATTCCAGCCAGTTGGAAAGTGGAAAAAGAGGAAGGGCTCTACCTTTTAAGGGTGCTTCCTGGCTGGGTACAGTGGATCATGCTTGTAATCCTAGCACTTTGGGAGGCTGAGGCCGGTGGATCACTTGAGGTCAGGAGTTCAAGACGAGCCTGGGAGAAATGGTGAAACCCCGTCTCTACTAAAAATACAAAAATTAACGCGGTATGGTGTTGCACGCCTGTAGTCCCAGGTGCTTGGGAGGGTGATGCAGGAGAATCGCTTCTACCCAGGAGGCACAGGTTGCAGTGAGCTGAGATGGCACCACTGCACTCCAGCCTGGGTGACAGCTACACTCTGTCTCAAAAAAAAAAAAAAAAGATGCTTCCTGGAAGTTGTATAAATCACTGTCACTTAAATCTACGTGGCTAAAACTTAGCTATTTGGCCATAGCTAGCTGGAGAAAAGGCTAGAAATGAAGACTTTGTTCTGGATGGCATGACCTTGTGAAAAATTGCGGGTTCTATCAGCTGTAGCAGAAGGGAAGAGTGGATAGTGGGGATGGGCAAGTGGCTACAGGTTTTGTCCACAGCCAAATACTTAGCATACAGAAATACTGAAAGCATTCTCCCTACCCTCTTGAAGCTATGATCCAGTGTGTGGTTTCTTCATAGACTGTGTTCTTGTGATCAGGGACTGCGTCTTGATGGTCTTTATATTCTTGATGTTTAGCCCTGTGCCAGGCATGTATAAATCATTCAGCAAATGTTGAAGTAATTAATTAACTGGGTCTCAGAAGACAAATTGGTTTATATATAAGTATGTAGGTTTTTTTGTTAGAAAAGTGTTGGGCTGTACCCAGCCCAACACTTGGGAGGCTGAGGCAGGAGGATTGCTTGAGCCCAGGACTTCAAGACCAGTCTGGGCAACATGAGGAGACCCTATCTCTACAAATAATAAAAAATTTGGCTGGGCACAGTGGCTCATGCCTGTAATCCTAGCCCTTTGGGAGGCCAAGGTGGGTGAATTACTTGAGCTCAGGAGTTCAAGACCAGCCTGGGCAACATGATGAAACCCTGTCTCTACTAAAATGCAAAAAACTAGTGGGGCATGGTGGTGTGTGCCTTTAGTCCCAGCTACTCGGGATGCTGTGGCATGAGAACGGCTTGAACCCTGGAGGCAGAGGTTGCAGTAGTTGAGATGGTGCCACTATGTTCCAGCCTTGACAACAAAGCGAGACTCTGTCTCAAAAATAATAATAGTAATAGTAATAACAACAAGAAGTTAGCCAGGCATCGTGGTACATGCCTGTAGTCCCAACTATTTGGGAGGCTGAGGTGGGAGGATCACTTGAGCCCAGGAGGTTGAGGCTACAGTGAGCCATGATTGTACCACTGCACTCCAGCCTGGGTGACAGAGTGAGACCCTGTCTCAAAAAAAAAAAAAAAAAAGGTTAATCTTCAGGTAAGAAAAGGCCATGAGTAAGACTTAGGATAAACCTAAAATATTAATAATTAGTTTATCGGGGGCTTGAAAAGAAACCCTGCTTGCCTGGAGTATTAGGTGCTTTGAAGGGAATAGTAGGAAAGTGGACTGGAAAGGCATGTTATTGCAGTCTCAGAAATTTAGTTTCTGCTTAGAAAGAGCTTCTGGTGCCAGGCGTGGTGGCTCACACCTATAATCCCAGCACTTTGGTAGGCCAAGGCAGGCAGATCACTTGAGGTTAGGAGTTCGAGACCAGCCTGGCCAACATGGTGAAACCCCATCTCTACTAAAAATACAAAAATTAGCCAGGCGTGGTGGTGCGCACCTATAATCCTAGCTACTCAGGAGGCTGAAGCAGGAGAATTGTTTGAACCAGGAGGTGGAAGTTGCAGTGAGCTGAGATCGCACCATTGCACTCCAGCCTGGACAACAGAGTGAGACTTCATCTGAAGAAAAAAAAAAAAAAGAAAGAAATAGTTTCTGGGTTTAGGTGACTTCTCTGTCCTCCTTTACCCGAGTTCCTTGTTGATACTGCCTTTAGGAATGTACAGTCCTGTACCTGTTTGCCTGCAGATCAAGTCCTCACCCTTCCCCTACTCTGGGCTGTGACACAGGAAAACTAATCTTTCTAGGCAGTGTTTTTTCAGGCTTCCATGGCTGCTGGAGTCTGGCTGGGCTTCACTATTGCAAGACACCAGCAGGAGGTTGTAGCCATGGGAAGTCTCTCCTTCTCTGCCCTCTTGAGTGGTACTCTGGCAGCATTTATGTGGCTCTAGTTTTCACTGGACAGGCCTCCCCCACTTTGATGTTTTACATTCTCCTGATCCTCCTGTCTTGGACCTCCACCTCTGGGCTGTAGTAATACCACTGCTTCTCCCCATCTCTTCACCATACCAATGGCTGTGGCTTCCTGCTGCTGCTAATCTCTGGGTTGTCTTTTTTTGGCTGCCCAATTCTTCATCAGCTGTAGAATTCCCTGCTTTCTTCCACCTTAAATATTCAGATTTATTTGTTTCCCCGCTTGGCTTTTGAGTAATAAAATCATCATTATAAAAAGTTTGTCACTTTGGGAGAAAATGGTTGTTGGTGGGCAAGGCTATGTGTGTGTGAAAAGCAGTGACAGTTTAGCAATGTGCTGATTCTAGTCCCACACACTGCTGGTATGTCTAGTAGCCACCAGTGGAGTACACTGCCTGTCCCCAGTTTTCCTCAAAATGTATGGAAATGTTACATGTTGCCTGAAATTCTGCCGTTGAGAGATTTTGTTGGGTGTAGTTCATAAGTTCTGTCTTTAAAAAGACTTGAGGATTAGGGCTTTATCAGCCCGCCACCCCCTGTGTGCATTCATGTCATCACACTCCTTGTCTCTCAGTGTAGAGACGAGGACTCTGGAGTGCAGCACACTGTTTTGGTAGGTCCTGTTCCTCAAAGGATGGGTGTTCTAATGTTGGTCCTGTGGCTCCGCGTTCACTGGAAAATGTTCACAGAGAAACATTTGGGGTATTTCTCAGAAAAAGCAGGCTCTAGTTTATTATTATTATTATCATCTTGAGATAGGGTCTCGCTCTGTTGTTCAGGCTGGAGTGCAGTGGCATAATCTTGGCTCACTGCAACCTCTGCCTCCTGGGCTCAAGCCATCATCCCACCTCAGCCTCCCAAGTAGCTGGGACTACAGGTGCACGCCACCACACCCTGCTAATTTTTGTATTTTTTGGAGATATGGAGTTTTGCCACGTTGCTGAGGCTGGTCTCAAACTCCTAAGCTCAAGCAATCCATTCGCCTCAGCCTCCCAAAGTGCTAGGATTATAAGCATGAGCCACCACTCCTGGCCACATTTATTACTTTTAAAAATGTATGAATGCATAGAAACAAACAAAAAATGTTAATAGTGGTGATCTCATTTCAAGAAAATTTTTTCCTTCATACTTTATTTTCAAAGATTTTTACAGATAAAAATTATACGCTGTTAATTTCACAACTGAGGGAGAATAGCAAATATTAGGGTAATATGTAGCTCAGAGATTGGTAGGTAGGAGGGTGAAAAATGCCGGAAGAGGTGGGATATCAGAAAGAAAAATGTTGTTTTTGTTTGTTTCTTTAACTAAAGTGTTGCTTAAGACCAGAGCATTCACTAGAAAGGAATCTTTTTTCTTTCTTCTTTTGTTATCTGGACGTAGAACTCAGGCTAATAATAGTTAGACTTGTTCGTCTATATTGTTGATTAAATAAGCTTCATGGACTAAAGCTTGATGTAAGCTGACTTGTTTCATAGCAAATTTTTACATAGTAAAATCAATCAAAACGTCAAATAGTTGGCCGGGCGTGGTGGCTCATGCCTGTAATCCCAGCACTTTGGGAGACCGAGGTGGGCAGATCATGAGGTTACGAGATTGAGACCATCCTGGCTAACACGGTGAAAACCCATCTCTACTGAAAAATACCCAAAAAATTAGTCAGGCATGGTGGCACGCACCTGTAGACCCAGCTACTCTGGAGGCTGAGGCAGCAGAATCGCTTGAATCTGAGAGGCGAAGGCTGTGGTGAGCCGAGATTGCGCCACTGCACTCCAGCCTGAGTGACACAGTGAGACTCTGTCTCAAAAAAAAAAAAAAAAATTCAGTTAATTTAGAAGCTGACTTTTTGGGGGAGTAGAGGGGTGGGGAGCATGAACAATGTTTCTCGCTCCTACCCCTCCACTCCCCAAAATAGTCAGCTTCTCTTGTTCACTTCTGTGTACCCAGTGGGTAGCAAAGGGTCTGGTACACATGGGTACTCCATAAATATTTGTGGAATGAGTAAGTAAATAAATGAATGAATGAACATCTCCCCCAACAGCAGCCCCCAACCCACCCCCTCCACACACACACAGCACACATATACACACATAGGCTTGCTTCATCCAGTACTTGTTTGCCCTAAGCTGTCTTCAAAATTAGAAAGGTAAGAGCACACACAGCCCCCTCACAACCCCATCATAAGCACTTGACTCCCAGAAACACAATTATCCAGCCTCAGAGAAGAAATCAGAATCCTGGCCTGATGGAGAACTGAACTGAGACTTGGCAGTTGTTTTGTCCAGGGAGGAAGCTAACTTTTATAACTAGTCAGGATACAGCTGTACTTATAATTTACTAATGTTTCTTTCATTCTTCAAGAATTTTAAATACCTGACTTCCTCTCTGGGTGTACTTGTGCTAAAATATATTACATTTATTTTTTTTTATTTTTTATTTTATTTTATTTGACATGGAGTTTCACTCTTGTTACCCATGCTGGAGTGCAATAGCACGATCTTGGCTCGCCGCAACCTCCACCTCCTGGGTTCAAGCAATTCTCCTGCCTCAGCCTCCTGAGTAGCTGAGACTACAGGCGTGCGCCACCATGCCCAGCTAATGTTTGTATTTTTAGTAGAGATGGGGTTTCACCATGTTGACCAGGATGGTCTCGATCTCTTGACCTCATGATCCACCCACCTCGGCCTCCCAAAGTGCTGGGATTACAGGCATGAGCCACCGCAACGGCCACATTTCTTTTTTTTTAACTTATTCATCCAACACCTATTTGATGATGGTCTTCTATGGGCCAGGCACTGATGGATCTTCGGTACGTAGCACTCAACAGAAGAAACATGGTTTCCATCTCAAAGAGCTTACAGTTAGTGAAATGAAAACTGATTTCTGCCACTCAGCAGACATGAACAGTTGACAAGGAGAATGGGTTGCTTGTGGGTTAAATATTAGAGCTGCTCAACTGAGCAAAGTCCTCTTTTCTTAGTGATTTATTTCCTCAACTGCAAAAAAATTAAACTGTCTCTTATAGATGTGTGGGCAGAATTTTTATGTCTGTTCTTTTCCTTGCAGGTGAACTTTAATGAGCCCTTGTCCATGCTTCAGCGCCTTACTGAAGATCTGGAATACCATGAACTGTTAGACCGAGCTGCAAAATGTGAGAATTCTCTAGAACAGCTTTGTTATGTTGCAGCTTTCACCGTGTCCTCCTACTCCACTACTGTCTTCCGCACCAGTAAGCCATTCAACCCACTGCTTGGAGAGACTTTTGAGCTGGACCGATTAGAGGAGAATGGGTACCGATCTCTCTGTGAGCAGGTAAAGGAACCTCAGGACCGTGACACATTTCCTTTCTGAAGAAAGTGATGATTTTTGTTTAATGTCCTGGGTCTTAACGTTTGCAGAAATTCTAGTCCCTGTCATCTCAGGTTTCATTCTTTTCCTTCAGAACTTCAGCATTGGAGACCCTGAAGGTTCTGGGATTCACCTTCTATTGTGGGTGTAAAAATGTCAAGTGTGAATTTTGGGTGTTTCTCACCAATTCATAGGCAGTATCTTTTCCTTCTCCTTTCTGCCCTCTTAATTTGCACATGATTTCTTCAAGGTGAGTCATCATCCCCCTGCTGCTGCACACCATGCTGAGTCCAAAAATGGCTGGACATTGCGTCAGGAAATCAAAATCACCAGCAAGTTTCGAGGCAAATACCTCTCCATTATGCCCCTCGGTAAGGCTACCATCTTTGTCAGAATTAATGCTCCTGGAATGAAAGGTTTTCTGGCATGATGGAGGTCACTGGCTCTTGAGTCAGGAGACAGGAGGTCTGATTCAGGCACTGACCCTCACTAACTGACTTGGAGCAGGTATTTAACTCTTCAGCTATCAAATGAGCATGGAGGCTAGAACCTCTTTATGGAGCCATCTAGTCATAAATTCTTTATCCTCTTAGCTATATTTAATGCATCTTTAAGTACTATTGAGAACACAAATTCTAGCATGCATTTGAAAAAAGTTCTTTTAACTGGTGGTGTTTTCCTCCTTACTCTAGCAATCAGGTTCTCTGTGTAAATCAGAACTTATCATTGCAAGGTTAGGTTTCTCAGCTAATCCCTCCCCTTTCTTCTCTCCTTCCTCCCCTCTCTCTTCCTCTACCTGTTGGGTTAGGTATCATTTATGTAATGGCTGAATTCTAGGTAAGTGAAACTTTATTTTTAAAAGATCTTATTTGGGGCCAGGCATGGTGGCTCACGCCTGTAATCCTAGCACTTTGGGAGGTCAAGGCAGGCAGATTGCCTGAGCTCAAGAGTTCAAGACCAGCCTGGGAAACATGGTGAAACCCCATCTCTACTAAGAATACAAGAAGTTAGCTGGGCGTGGTGGTGTGCGTCTGCAGTCTCAGCTACTTGGGAGGCCGAGGCACAAGAATTGCTTAAATCTGGGAGGCGGAGGTTGCAGTGAGCCAAGATCACGCCATGGTACTGCAGCCTTGGCTACCGGGTGAAACGCTGTCTCAAGAAAAACAAAAAACAAAGACTGTTATTGTATTGCAAGTTAATTTTGTTTCAGGATCAGTCCTGGAAATGGAATCCTAATATGCAGTATTAGAGATCCTATACCTTAGAAGAAATCTGATTATTCAAAAATGTAGTAGAGTTTCTCACTGGTTTCTTGAACTAAAGCAACCATGTTTGGCCTGTGTACTGAAGAGTAAAAGCTGCTCCAGAGAAAGAGATCAAAGCACAAGGCAGTTAGAGAAACCAGGTAGCTCCCAAAACACAGAGCTGACAGTAATTCCCTGAGCTCCTGGTGGCCTTCCATTTCCAGGTTCTAGTCTTTCACGAGCCATAGCTACAGTTCTTAAATATTGCAATATAGGCTGCTTCTTTAAGGAATTCACCCTCACTCAGAAACACAAAATGCAGCAAACATAGTGCAAACTAGAAATTAGCCAGAAAAAAATCCAGAAATGTTTTGTAACATATGTAAAGGGAGAAAAGAAACTGCAGTGTTACCTCTAATTTCATGATTAATATGCAGAAGGTCCTAAATGAAAAGGAGACCAAGTGATACATCAGTATTGGTTTTTACCAAGGACCTTTAAAAAGTTTCTACATGCTTGTCTTTGCAGCTAACAAATTCAGAAGTATTAAATTAAGAGTAGTAAATGCCTGGGATGTTCACCGTTGATTTGCAGAATTTGGGTGTCAGTGGCCATATTGCAGTGTAACATTTCACCATGGAGAAGAGTTTCAGAGCCCCCTTGAGGATCTCTAAAGGGATAAATTATATTTCATTCCATGTATGGTTATGTATAGTCAGCTCTCCCTACCTGGGTATTCTCCATTCATGGATTGAGCCAACCTTGGATTGAAAACACTGGAGGCTGGGCATAGTGACTCATGCCTGTAATCCCAGCACTTTGGGAGGCCAAGGCAGGCAGATCACCTGAGGTCAGAAGTTCAAGACCAGACTGGCCAACATGGTGAAACCCTGTCTCTACTAAAAATTAGCCAGGCATGGTGGTGGGCACCTGTAATCCCAGCTACTCGGGGGGCCGAGGCAGGAGAATTGCTTGAAGCTAGAAGGTGGAGGTTGCTAGCTGAGATCACGCCATTTCACTCCAGCCTGGGCAACAAGAGCAGAACTCCAGATCAAAAAAAAAAAAAAAAAAAAAAAGAAAAGAAAATACTTAGGGGGAAAAAATACTTAAAAATAATGATACCAAAAAAAGACCAGAAAAAATAGTATAATACCTATTTATATAGCAATTTATATTGTATTATAATTAATCTAGAGATGATTTAAAGTATACGAGGGAGAGGATGTGTGTAGGTTATATGTAGATACTCTGTGCCATTTTATATAAGTGATTTGACCAGATTGTGGTATCTGCAGGGTGTTCTGGAACCAATCCCCTACAAATACTAAGGGAAGACTATTCATTTAAAAGACAATAATAAACTTAACTAATGAAATACTGTACATTTTCTTTATAATTTGACTAATCTAAATTTCTTTGAGGAATTAATAACTGTATGAACAAAGTACAGATGGTGGATCTAAATTTTTTTCTAATTTTTAGTAATTTGTTAAAGATCTAATTTTTTTTTTTAAATTTTTTGAAAGAAAAAGAGAGGAAAGAAAGTGAGAGTGAAAGAAAGAAAAAAAAAGAATGTATGAGAGAAAGAAAGAGGAAGAGAAAGAGGGAGAGAGAACGGGATTCTTGTTCTATTGCCCAGGCTAGAATGCAGTCGAAAAATGGGTATTAAAAACCTCTTTTATGCCAATAATTGTGCTTAACAATGGAGACAGGAAGGAATAAGAGATGAAAATAACAAACAAGCAGCCAACCAATATTTTATTTAAAGCTGTGAAATGCTATGCAATTGCTGAGGAG